>CAUDMG010001799.1:5836042-5903542 GCA_958450375.1 Homarus gammarus
GAGAGATGCCTAGTAACATATCATCAGGTTAATTATAAAACCATGGATAGATAACCTGCCGTCCTGTGCCTTCATCTCATCAATAACATTCACCACCATTCATCATATCGTCTTTAACCGTTGACTCATTATTCACAAGGTAAGTCCTAAGCTGATGTTAATTACCCAGACGCAGGTACAGGTATTACATGGGTTCTCAGGAGCGGTCGGGAGTACAGTGGTCGGGGGTACAGTACGTTTTCAAGTTCTTATTCCTGGAGTCATACTTTGCTTGTCAGGTCGAGTTAATAGTTCCATCATTATAAGTTCTCTTGAGTTTTAGTGAATTGGTTCATCTGAAGATTAGACACCCTAGCTTATTTTTTATGATGATTAAACACTCTATTGATATCTTGGGGTTAGGTTAGGTTAGGTTAGGTTAGGTTAGGTGAAATAAACTGGGGTGTCTAGTTCTCAGGTGATCACTCTATTTGTCCTTCGTGTATGGTTGAGGGTGAAAGGCAAATTGTGACAGGTGTGTTGAGTGATACCTGTGTGTGTGTGTGTGTGTGTGTGTGTGTGTGTGTGTGTAGTGGATTCATTCCCCATAAAGGATGATATACAATAAGTGGTGATACAATTTATTATACAGTAAAACGTCATTACCTGAGATATTGATTATAAACATTAATTCAGAAACACTTGGTCATATTTTCTCATGTCTTAAAAACTGTGCCTAGAAATTATATGAAGTTGTGTAGCCCTTTTTTTTTATTTATTTATTTTTTTTTTTATGACAGAATCAAGTACAGGGAATAGTTAATGATAGCTCTGGGAAATTTAGGACACTAATTGACACTACCTGAGGCGGTCCTTCACGCCTCACCTGTAGTACAACAGTTTAAATTGTCCTCCACCACACGAGGATTCCTGGAACCATGGCTCTCATCTCCTCTCTGGTATTTTATATATTCTCTTATCACAAGGATTAAGAAGATTAGACAAGTTAATCTACCTTTTGTCTATGTAAGAGCTTAAGACCGCAAGAGGGAAGCTGTCTCAGGTATTTGAAGTGACTTGAGAGTGAAGGCGGTGGAACACACAGTCGGCCACGGTGTCTTGTGTACTGAGGGTTTAGTCCTTACTGGCACCCACTGTCAGGCGTTAACTGAACCAGAGTCATAAATGAATTAACCATGAAACGCTACTGTAAACAATCCTACTGTAATAATTATTTATCTACTATACATAAAGAGTCATTCTGTGTGTGTGTGTGTGTGTGTGTGTGTGTTCCATAGGTATTTCCGCAGTTTTGAGGAAATAGAACTGAAATTTGGTAGGGAGGTGCGTGTTACTAGCGAGGTGAGTTACGAGTGAGGTGAGCTACTAGCGAGATGAGTTACTAGACAATATATCTTTGCTACTTTGCTTTGAGTTCATTCATTTACATATCAGGTAAAGGATAAATTGTTTACCATTATACATTACTGAAAACCTTACGAGAATAAATAACATTGAAGCAATAAATCTGAAATTACGATGATTTACAAATTAATGAAGATATTACCCCGAAAAAAACACAATTGAAGGATTAAATAATAAATATAGTCGAGTTATGTCTGGATAATAATTATATTAATGTTTTTTCTGAGTAATATATGATAATCTGATAATTAAATGAGAGAAATTTATTCAATATTAATCTGCAATAATCCTCTTAGTGGTATTATATTGTAGACGTGTCCTTATTGTACTGTACGTGGGTAAAGTGTTTATTAATTAACACTTTATACAGGTAAGGTGTATATTAATTAACACTATACAGGTAAGGTATTTATTAATTAACACTTTATACAGGTAAAGTGTTTATTGATTAACACTTTATACAGGTAAGGTGTATATTAATTAACACTACAGGTAAAGTGTTTATTAATTAACACTTTTTACAGGTAAGGTGTATATTAATTAACACTATACAGGTAAGGTGTCTATTAATTAACACTTTATACAGGTAAGGTCCTTATTAATTAACACTTTATATAGGTAAGGTGTTTATCAAGATGAGAGTTTATTTGAGACGAATAATGGATGATAAAAGGGGAGAATAGAAAAAATATGATGATAACATAGGAGGATTTAGAACTGAAAGATGAAATAGAAGAAAAAAGTAGAATAATATAAAAATAAAAATAAATAAAACAAAGAACTAGATAAAAAATATGTAAATAAAATGAAGATGGGATGAAAGGAATTCGAGAAAAATGTGAATTAATGTATGAAGAAATGGAATGGAGATGAGACACATCTTGAGAAATATAAAGGGGATGAAATTTAAAAAAAAATGGCGTGGAGATGAAATGAGAAGAGGTGGAAGAAGAATGAGAGGAGAGAGAATATGATGGATGGGGGTGAATGAGAGATAAAGGAGGAAGATGTTTTTTGTGGGAATATTAGCCTGGCCGTTGGTATATTAGCCTGGCCGTGGGTATATTAGCCTGGCCGTTGGTATATTAGCCTGGCCGTGGGTATATTAGCCTGGCCGTGGGTATATTAGCCTGGCCGTGGGTATATTAGCCTGGCCGTGGGTATATTAGCCTGGCCGTGGGTATATTAGCCTGGCCGTGGGTATATTAGTCGGGGCGTGGGTATATTAGCTTGGCCGTGGGAATATTAGTCGGGGCGTGGGAATATTAGTCGGGGCGTGGGAATATCAGCCTGGTCGTGGGAATATTAGCCTGGCCGTGGGTATATTAGCTTGGCCGTGGGAATATTAGTCGGGGCGTGGGAATATTAGTCGGGGCGTGGGTATATTAGCTTGGCCGTGGGAATATTAGCCTGGCCGTGGGTATATTAGTCGGGGCGTGGGTATATTAGCTTGGCCGTGGGAATATTAGTCGGGGCGTGGGAATATTAGCCTGGCCGTTGGTATATTAGCCTGGCCGTGGGTATATTAGCCTGGCCGTGGGTATATTAGCTTGGCCGTGGGAATATTAGTCGGGGCGTGGGAATATTAGTCGGGGCGTGGGAATATCAGCCTGGTCGTGGGAATATTAGCTTGGCCGTGGGAATATTAGCTGGGGCGTGGGAATATCAGCCTGACAGTGGGAATATTAGCTTGGCCGTGGGAATATTAGCCTGGTCGTGGGAATATCAGCCGGGGCGTGGGAATATCAGCCTGGCCGTGGGAATATTAGCCTGGTCGTGGGAATATCAGCTGGGGCATGGGAATATCAGCCTGGTCGTGGGAATTTAGCCGGGGCATAGGAATATCAGCCGGGGCATGGGAATGTTTGTGTGATGGTGTGAAGGGAGGGTTGGATGGTCCCCGTGTGTTTGGATTCTGTTATACTCTTGTTTTTAACTTTTGTTTTAAGTGTTTACATAAAATACATAAAATATAGTTATAAAATATTTTCCACGTAATTGAAAGCGTTGTAAAAGTTATGGGTGTAATAGCGCCGTTGTTTTTGTATTATATTAAGTAGTATATAAAAATTATCTGTACACTAGGTCTCATGTTTTTGTTTTCTGTACATTAATAAAAAAAAAACAGTATTATTTTTTCGTTGCATTAAATAGTAACTCGTAAAATATAATACTGTTTTTTTTTATATAATCTTAAATATGTATATAATTCGTATTTATTATAGTGTATGAAGTTGGTGTTAAGGTGATGTGAGCCTCTGTTTGTGGTGGTTAGAGCCTCTTATTGCCTCGTTGATCAGCCTCCTGCACATCACAGCGGGTTTATTCCCCCCTGTGTCTTCCTCGGGACTGGTTGTGGTATATACAGTACAGTACTTATCTTAGTTTCTGAATACATCCGTCAGCTGTCTGTCTGTCTGTCTGTCTGTTATCTTTGTGTCGTCTGTCGTTGACTCTCATCTGTTAGCCGTCAACGTCCGTCATCGTCCGTCATTATCGGTCATCGTCCGTCATTTTCAGTCATTGTCCGTCATTATCAGTCATCCGTCATCGCCCGTCATTAACCGTCATCCTCCGTTATGATTACACATTAGATTTAAGAGTTACATATCCTGGGTAAGAGTTAACCAAGTTCTTCTTCATTATCCTTTACCATGTATTTAATTACCCCACCTGACGAGGGTACCTGGGAAGGGCAGTGTGTTGTATGTATGTATGTATGTATGTATGTATGTATGTATGTATGTATGTATGTATGTTCGCGGTAGAACTGACCAACAGAAAGAATGCGACGCAGGTTCTCTACACTCGCCACCATGACAACCCCTACAACTGCCTTGTTTTTGCCATGTCTAAAAGGTCAGAGGTGTCACACTGGCACTGTTCCCCCGAGTTGGCACCCTCCCCTCACCCATACACCTCATCCACCTCCCCTTACCTGCCCACCTCGTCTACCTTTCATCCTCCCATCTCGTTCACCACCAACCCACCTCATTCGCCCCTCACTCTCCCCTCACCTTCCCTTCATCCGCCCACCTCATCCACCTTTCTACCTCCCCTCACCTGCCCACCTCATCCACCCTTCTACCTTCCTCAATCGAGTGCCCCTTCACCCACTCCACACTCTTTCCTCACCCACCCCTCACCCACCCCCTTCACTCACCCTTTTCCCATCCCTCACCTACCCCCTTCATCCACTCCACACTCTTTCCTCACCCACCCCTCACCCACCCCCTTCACTCACCCTTTTCCCATCCCTCACCTACCCCCTTCATCCACTCCACACTCTCTCCTCACCCACCACCTTCCTTCACCCTTCACCCACACCTTCCCTTCAACGTTTTCTTTTTAAGAAATCTAAGTTTGGGTTTTATTAACGCGTCTCACCTTGCATGAGTTCTTGGTGTGAGTCGAGGCAGTCCACGGTATGCTGCTCATAGTTGACACTGAGGGTAATACACTGCTTCATGGTGCCAGTATACAGTATACATTGGATACACTGATAACTGCTGGTGATCGTTCTGATATACTCCTTGGTCGTACGTTCCGACACATTTGTATTTTATTTTTATTATTTTTTGTATTGTTAATGGGGGATAGCCCACCCGGGCACACATCATCGATCCACAACGGGGCCCAGGGGGGGGGGGGGGGAATAAGAGTAAAAATAAATTAAAAATATAAAAGAAAAAGATTATATTAATCTACACCACGAAGATGCCGGAAAACCAGCTTTTTGAAGTGGGACAGCTTGTGTGAGTATGGAAATACAGAAGAAGGCAGAGCATTCCACAGTTTGGCTGTGTGAGGAAAGAAGGAGGTACTATAACGGGTTATTCTAGTGTGACCGACATCCACAGAGAAACGGTGAGCACCGCTGACAAGACGTGTGCTACGGGCCCACGGCCTTGCCGGCGGTACACAGGATGCCAAATTCACCGAACATTGCCCGTTAAAGTACCTGTAAAAGAGAGAGAGAGAAGCAACATTGCGGCGAAGAGAAAGGGAAGAAAGATTATTAACTAAAGGAGGAATGTCAATAAGGCAAAATGCCTTTGATTCCACCCTATCTAACAGTTGGACAGAAGGAGAGCCACCCCAGATATGAGAGCAGTACTCCAAGTTAGGACGAATGAATCTCTTACAAACTTGAAGCAACTGCTCGGGAGTAAAGTAGCTACGGCATCTGTACAACATTCCCAGCTTTCGGGCGGCAGCTTTAGCAATGTTGTGGATGTGTGGCTTCCATAACATATTAGAGGAAATGGTGAGGCCTAGCATATCTATTTTAGAATTTGGCAGAATGATTGCGTCCTGAAATGTGATTGGTGGGAGATCATGTAATTTAGAAAGTGTAATTCGTAAATACTGAGTTTTATTACTATTGAATTTAACCAAGTTTCTACCTCCCCATTCGAAGATGCTGCACAGATCCGTAATTATATCAGTTCTAGAAACAGATCTAGTTTGAGAATTAGGGGGATGGAAAAAATGTGAAGAAGAGTGAAAAGTAGAATAATCAGCGTAAGAATGGATAGAATTAGTCGTAGTGTGAAGTAAATCACTGATAAAAAGAAGGAAGAGAGTAGGTGAAAGAACAGAACCCTGTGGGACACCACTATTGGTAGAGAAAGAGCGAGAGATCGATCCCTCGACAACAACTGCCATGGATCGGTTCTCAAGGAAGCTAGAAATTAGAGAACAAAGTGGGGGAGAGAAACCATAAGAGGGAAGTTTAGAAAGCAATCAAGATGGATGCAGTAGGAGAGCAGATCACCAGTAGAACTCGTCTGGCGAAAGCCATACTGGTGATCCGACAAAACAGAATGGCGTTCATAAACACTTACGTTTACACATCCTTATGTTTATACACATTTGCGTTCATACATACTTACATTCACCCACTTACGTTCACACACACTTACGTTTACACACTTATGTTTGCACACTGATGTTTACACACGTTTACACACATTCATACACTCTTATATTCACACGCTCGTACCTCCACACACACACACACACACACACACACACAAGTTTACGTTCAAACACCATTACGTTTACATATACACACTTTTACGTTTAAACACACACACACGTTCACAAGCGAATCTCATAATTATTCCCTGCCTTGACCCTTCCTCTGGGCGCCGCTGACTGCCAGGGGAGGCGACACAGAGTTAACACCAACTGCCCCACACAATTAACTCTTATTTATCGGGAAATATTTTTAAAAAGCTAATACCATTACAGGGGGAAGTGCCATGCTTGTGTACAGCACGAGTGACAACAATGGTGGGCAATGTTGTGCTTCTTCCATTGTATTCAAGAGCAGTTGTATGGGTATTTTTTGACGTATACACAGACATACATATACACAGATAGATATATATACACACGTACTGTAACTACATAAAAAATATACGTATACTACTGATATAAATATACAAGTGGTATAATTATGTACTTTACTTGCTAATGTATATATATAAGTAAATATATATATATACTGTATGTATGTGATGTATATACTTAAACACACACACACACACACGCACACGAGAGCCACAGTAGCGTTATATTGCATTTGGGTTTAGTTGTGATTGTAATAAAACAGATTGATTGTATTTTCTTTAGGGATTAGACCTGTGCTATTGGCGATTTGATTGTGATTAAGGATTGTGGATATGAAAGAGATTAGTGGTTTCTTGGAAAGATTGTTTAGTGATTGGAATTATTAGAGGTATTGATTGGTATTATTAAAAAAATGGATTAGATTAAGATAGATTGGTGTTTTATGTTGATTGGGTTTATGAGTGTAGGACATCTTATCATTCCCCCCCCCCTCCCCCACCCCGCGTTGGACACCCCCTCCTTTAGTCATGGACACCCTTTCGCTTTTCTCCCCACTGCCCTTATCTGGACACCTCTGCCTTCCTTCTCCCTTCTCTCCCCCTCTACTCTTCCCTCCCTTCTCTCTCCCTTTACCTTCCCTTCTCTCTCTCTCTACCTCCCCTCCCTTCTCTCTCCCTCCTCACCCTCATCTGGACGCTGAGCCAAGATGGGATTACACTATTTGCCGACTTTTCTCCTCCTCTTACATTTTTCCCAGTGTAGATTATTTGGGCAAGTGTGGGGACCTTCTCGCCTAGCCCCCCCACCCCTCTCACCCCTTACCCCCCCCCCCCCTCACCCCGTTCCCTCCTCTCTCTCTCTCTCTCTCTCTCTCTCTCTCTCTCTCTCTCTCAGGGTCATGGTAGGAGGATGTAAAATTTTTGTGTAAGTTTTGAATTTGATTTTCTTTCATATACTGTTTTTTTTTTTATATACTTGTATTTTTTTTTCTTTTGTTTTTAAATTCAGGAAGTCTGAGTATTTTTCCTATTCTTTTTAGATATTTTTTCATTTGCTTTTATTTCTTTGGTTTTGTTTTCGTGTTATTTTGGCAGTAATTTTCTCTGTTTTTTTGTGTGTGTGTTTTTGTGTAGTTTTAGTCACAAGGGTTTGGATTCTTTCCTTCTTGTTTCACTTTCTTTTCACTTCGTTTCTTTATGATTATCGGGTCTTTTCTCTTATACCTTCAATTTACTTTTTCTCTTTCATTTCTCGCCTTTATTGTTTGTGTTATTTTGATATTACTGTAGAACTTTGTATATATTTTTGTTTGTTTCGACTCGTCTTATTGTGTTTTGCGTCCCAATTTTTTTTGTTAGTAAGGATGGTTTTTTACTTTGGTTATTGACTTAATATTATTTTATTTTTTTGAGGATAATGAATAAAGAGGTCATGAAAATTTTATAGCCAGGGGTGTTGAGACTGTGTGTGTGTGTGTGTGTGTGTGTGTGTGTGTGGATAATGATAATAATAATAAAAATTAAATCAAAAGTAACAATAACGAAAAAATACCACTACTAACAATAACACAAATAACAATAAAAAAAAACACAATAATCCTTGAAAATTAGAGAAACACAAAACGCTGGAAATATATAAAAGGACATACAGGAAATATAAATAAATATATATGTATAAATTACGAGAAAATGGGGGAGGGTGTTTAAACAAATACCCAACATTCAATACTATTCTGAACCAAACAGGAAAAAAGTAGGTTTATGTGGGTAAATATGTGTATTCATATTTCTTATACATTTATGCATATATATAATTGTGCATTTGTATGTTTGGGGAAGTGTGTGTGTGTGTGTGTGTGTATGTGTGTGTGTGTGTGTTTTTCACATTCCTGGGTTATCTGACCACAATTGCCCACTCGTCTCCTCTCTTCCCCAGCCCTCCTACCCCTCTCCCCTCCCTCCTAACCCCCCATCCTTCCTCCCCAGCTCTCCTCCCTCCCTAGTCCTCCCTTAACTTGACCAACTGACCTGACTGACTATCTTGACTGACCAACTAACTGGCAATAGAACTGTGACAACAACAATGGTAGTCCCACTCTCGCCCACCAGTCGTCACAAACAGGAAGACATACCCCACTATTACCGTGTTTCATTACCTTTTAATTACACCTCTAGGTATCGAAAAAAGGTCACCATACATTAATTACACTATTTTGCTGAATTAATTAACCTCGACACCAACTCAACACCTGGTCTCAGTGTAGGTAAAGACAGAAAGATCGATTGATATAAAGTGAGACAGACAGACAGACAGGGAGACAGACTGACAGACAGAGACAGACAGACAGACAGGCTTAAGTAAAATCATCATACATACATACACTGATTCAGCATGTATATAGACAGTACATGTATACAATAAACATAGACTACCATAAGCTTATAATCAATTCTCACTTATTATAATTTTCCTTTTGTTTTCCTTCATTCTTTACTTATTTTCCTGTCTGGGGTTTTGGTATTTTGTATTTCAGGATATTTTGGGATTTTATTTATTTTTGTTTGTTTCGTTTTTTCAATTGTTTTTGTTTGTGTTTTTTCTCGTTTTTCCCTTTTTGTTGTGATTTTCTCTGATACGGGAGTTGGTCTGTGTGTGTGTGTGTGTGTGTGTGTGTGTATGTGTGTGTGTGTGTGTGTGTGTGTGTGTGTGTGTGTGTATGTGTGTGTTTTTCCTACAATTTTTTATTCCTTGTTTTATTGCTTATGTGTCTTAATAATTTTTCGTTTTCACTTTTTGTCTCTTGTTATCTTTCTCTTTGTTATTCTCTATGCCTGTTTATTGTCTATCTTTATCTACCATTCGTTCCTATATTCCTTGTCTCCCTCTCTCTCCCTCTCTTTCCCTCTCTTTCCCTCTCTCTCCCTCTCCCTCTCTCTCCCTCTCCCTCCCTCTCTCTCTCCCCCTGAGACGAAAAACAACAGTTAATTACCTCGTATAACTGACCTAATTATCTGTTTCAGGTAAGTTGGAGAAAGTCACTGAAAGTTCGCACCAGCAGCAGCAATTGTGGGCGTGGGCGTGGGCGTGGGAGGGTAAGTATTAGCATTGATTACTTTATTTATTTTACGTCCTCCCATATGTTTCTTCAGCCACCGCCCACATCACCTGTACGCCCTTTCCTTCTCCTACCGCCCACATCATACTCACTCTCTTCCTGGTCCCACACTGCCCACATTACACTCATTTCACCCCCACCCACATTATCCTCACTCCTTTCTCTCCCATCCTCACTCCTCTCTCATCCACACCGCCCACCACTCTCGTCACCCCCCCCCCCTTCCACCCATAGCGTCTTATCACACATCATTACACCTGGTCTGGAGGATCCAAGGGCCCTAATTACAGGTGTGGCGGCCTAATGTGCTGCTGACGACGCCTCCGTGTCTCACCTTCACCCTCAGTCGCCAGGAGGAGGAGGAGGAGGAGGAGAGGTGGAAAGGAGAAGGGGTAGAAAGGAGGAAGGAGGATGGGTGGAGAACAGAAAGGAGAAAGTGGAAAGAGGAGGAGAAGGAGTAGAGAGGAGAAGTAGGGGTGGATAGAAGCAGAAGGAGTAGAAAGTAGGAGGAGGAGTAGGGGTGGAGAGGAGGGGGATGGGGAGAAGAGGTGAAGAGGAAATGGTAAGGAGAGGGGAAAAAAGAACGAGGGGTTAAGGGGAAATAAGGGGAAATAAGGGGGAGATTAGATGGGATGGGAACTAAAGAGAGGGGAAGGTGGTAAGGGGTAAAGTTAAAAGAGGAAGAAAGTAAGAGATGACGAATGGTAGGAGATGACAGACAGAAAGAAAGAGAGGAAGCAGAGTAGGAGGGAGGAGAAGAAAGAGAAGAAGGGAAAGAAAGAGTGAAAAGGGAGAATAAAGAGAAAGGTTAGAAGAAAGAGATCGGGTGAAGAAAGAGACAAAGGAAGAAAAAGGGAGAATAAAGAGAGAGAGACGGAGGAAAAAGACAGAAAGGGAAGAGAAAGGGAGAAGAAAAAGAGGAAAGGAGAGGATATAGCCAGGAGGATTGGCCACAGGGAGGGAAAACAGAAGGGAGAAGGGGTGAGTAGAAGCCTATTAAAGGGAGGTACTTAGGGAGATTATAAGGGAGGAGTAATGGTTCGTTGATGTCCTGGGAGAAGGGGGGAGAGATGGGGAGAAGGGAGAGATAATGGGGAGGAAAGTAAGAGGGGTAATGGGGAGTTAAGAGAGTCAATGGTAAGGAGAAATGGTGGTGGTGGTGGTGGTGGTGGTGGTGGTGGTGGTGGTGGTGGTGGTGGTGGTGGTGATGATGGCGGTGATAGTTGTGGTGGTAGAGGTGGTGATTATGGTGGTGTAGGTAGTGGTGGTGATGATGGCGGTGATAGTTGTGGTGGTAGAGGTGGTGATTATGGTGGTGTAGGTAGTGGTGGTGAGGTGGTGGTGGTGGTGGTGGTAGTGATGATAATAGTAATGAGTGATGCAGGTGATAGTGAGGATAATGATGATGATGATAGTGATTAATGTATAAGTGTGTAATTAGTGTCCGCGAGTGGATAATGAAAGAGAGAGAGAGAGAGAGAGAGAGAGAGAGAGAGACCTACCTACCTTAATGATGAACAGGTAAAGGTATACAGGTGGTACTAGTGGGCTCTCTCATGCCCTCAGGTGAGTTGTGACTGCGCAGAGGAGAGCGTTACCTGTCGACTCCTGTAGTAGGGAACTTACCTGTGATTATACAAAGACGACGAAGAATTAAAAAACAAAAAACAATGAAATAATAAAGCCTAGAAATAAAGAATTAAATATATAAGTAAATCTATAAAGGAAAGGCAGAGATTAAATTTTTTTGAGTTCAGAGAAGAAAGAAAAAAAAATTGAGCGACAATTGTTTAATAAAAGCGAATTTCAACACACGTTCTCACCAGCATGTCGGGAAATTGAGATTAATTTTAAATCTAGTACGAGCTGGGAAAAAAAAAGAGAGGGGTTGTAATAAAAGTATAACAGGACTTTAAACCTGAATAATGTTTTGGGGGGTGTCTTTTAAATCCCCAGGATGAAGATATGATATAATTTGATTAAAACAACGAGAATATTTGTATTGGTAGGAATTTAAAGGGTAATTTTTTTTTTTTTTGACACGACTGAAAAACAAAATGATGGTAGAATATTTTTGGATTTTTATTTATTATTATTATTATTATTATTATTATTATTATTATTATTATTATTGGGGAGATTTATAGAACTGAATATGTTTATTTGTTTTATAGAAAGAATATTGAAAATTTGTCTTCTTGAAAGTACTGTTGGAAATGGTTCATTGAGGCCGACTACCATACCCAACCCATGACCAACTACTATACCCAACACATGATCAACTGCCATACCCAACCCATGACCAACTACCATACCCAACCCATGACCAACTACCATACCCAACCCATGACCAACTACCACACCTAACCTATGACCATACCCAACCCATGACCAACTACCACACCTAAACCATAACCATACCCTACTACCACACCCAACCTATGACCATACCCAACCCACGACCAACTGCCACACCCAACCCATGACCATACCCAACTACCACACCCATCCTATGACCATACCCAACCCATGACCAACTACCACACCTAAACCACGACCATACCCAACTACCACACCCAACCCATGACCAACTGCCACACCCAACCTATGACCATACCCAACCCACGACCAACTGCCACACCCAACCCATGACCATACCCAACTACCACACCCATCCTATGACCATACCCAACCCATGACCAACTACCACACCTAAACCACGACCATACCCAACTACCACACCTAAACCACGACCATACCCAACTACCACACCCAACCCATGTTCAGTAGAGCGAACATGGGCGAAACACCCCTCACCTACAGTGTATCCAGATGGTCTTGTTCATAAGGGCGTCATCCCCCTTGTCTCCCCAGAGGGCCTCCCATAACACCCCCTGGTTATTGCCTCCTAAATGACCTTCCCCTAATTGAATTGCCCCCGCTAACTATACCTGTAGACGGGCCTCGTTCTTGCCCTTGTTGGACCTCTTTTTGAGTAGCTAACGACGGTGAAGGTTCTGTCTTGTCCTCACTGCCTGCTGGGGGGAGTCTTCTGCCTTGTGTGTCTCTCTTTTGGCTGTCTTAAGTGCTAGTGTGCTTTCATGCTTGTACACACACACACACACACACACACACACACACACACACACACTCACAGAGAGAGAGAGAGAGAGAGAGAGAGAGAGAGAGAGAGAGAGTCACAAAAGCAGTATTTAGAAGTATTGAACCCAGAGTTTGTGTATGGTCCACTCTCTCTCTCTCTCACTCATTCTCTCACTTTCTCTCATTCACTCTCACTCTCTCTCTCCCATTGGGGCGAAACGACTTAGGTGAAGGGTTGGTGAATGGACCAATAGATAGATGTTTGGGTAAGTCTATCACAGGAGCCTACACACACTCATCAGGCCCAGGGTTCGATGATTGCAAGTAGGAAATTGATTTAGTGTTGGGAATGAATGTGATAGTGGAGATTATACTCTATGTCGGATTATATTGTTATTATTGTTATTATTATTGTTGTTGGAGTTATTGTTGTTTTTTGTTTTTGTTTTCCATGGCTTTTTGGTTTATTGGGTCAAATTGATTAATAACTGGAAGTAAAGCTATATTGTGATTTTTAATATTAAGCTGTGGATGTGGTTTTAGGGTAAGTTAATTTAAATTTCGCTTGGTTTGGTTACTTTAACTTTTTGTTTGGTTATGATAGGAGAGGTTAAGTTAGGTTAGGTTAAGTTAGGTTTGGGTAGATTTGAGTTTTTCAGGTTAAGGTAGGTTTTAAGTTAGGGTAAATATTGTTATTGTATATTAAATTAGATTTGAATTTACCTTGGAGCCACCCACCCACCCAGAGGCTTCACCAACCCCCCTAACCCCCCAAATTACCTCCAACAACTACTACTAACTGTCACCCCCTTTCTCCATATTGTTTGTTTTGATGGTAGTTAAGAGGTAATTAATCCCTGGTAATGAGAAGGGTGTTGTGTTGTTAGTCTACAGTGTGAGAGGAGGCAGCGGAGGCTGCTTGTGTGTTAACGGCGTCGTCTGGTCGTCTAATAGGAACAAAAGCACTGTTGCAATGCGGCAAATTGAATCACATGGTAGAGCAAAGGTGAGGAGGCTGGAGGGGTGAGTGGGTGTTGTGGTGGTGGTGGTGGTTGTGGGGGTGGTGGTGAGGTGTTGTGAGGGTGGTGGTGGTGGGGTGGTTGTGGGGTTGGTTGTGGGGGTGGTTGTGAGGTGATGTGAGGAGGTTATGGGTATGGTTGTGGAAAAGTTGTATAGGTATACGGGGATGTTGTGGTTCGTTGTAGGGTATTGTGGGAGGATGTGGCACGTTGTGGGGAGGTTGCAGGGGTGATTATGGGGTATTGTAGGGGAGCTTGTAAGTGGTTATGGGGGTGAATAATGTGGTGTTGTAAGGGTGGTTGTGGAGTGGGTGCGGAGGAGGAGGAGTATATTAACTCATATCCAAAGCAACTTAACAATAAACGTTCTTTTAAGGCTGACTACAGGGCTCGCCTCCTGTTCCGGGTGTCGTTAGTTCGATTCCTTGGCGCTCCCAGTTCACCCAGCTGTAAATGGGTACCTAAGTTTACTACTTGGGGAAATGAATGCGGTCGGGTACAGTACCACCCATGCTGCCTCCTTGTGTACCGAAGGCTCAGTATACAGTGTGCTGTATCCACATTGTCCCATACGGGCAGTCATGCCTATGGGACTCACTTTCACTTTCACACTAACACTGCCATTCTCCCTCCCCCATTGCCAAACTGACGGAAGCTAAGCCAGACGAACGATCGCTTTCCCCCTGCTTTCAGTGACGCTTAATGACGGTCCTTTTTATTGTTATTTATATTTTACCCGAGTGACATAAAGGATAAGCCATTAGACAGACAGCCCCCTGCTTCACGTGTAGTGTTTCAGGGCATGCCAGGGTCCTTCTACATGTAAGGGAGGATTAATTCCACCGACAAAAGTAGCAATCAGTGGAATGCCTTTGGTCTCACATCACCCGAGCTTCAATTTATTGCTACAAAGGAGTCAGGTAGGATGCGGGGGTGAGGGGGGAGTATTAGGGGGTTAAATGGCTTCAGGGAGGGGGGGGGGATGGAGAAAGAGAGGGGAAAGGGTGAAGGAAGGAAGGGGGAAAAGGATGACGGAAGAGATTGGAAACGAGTGTAAGAAAAGAGGGGAAAGACGTGGATGAAGAAAGGGGAAATGGGTTGGAGAGGAATAATGGGTGGAAAGGAGTGGAGGAAGACAGGGGGAAAGTTTGGAGGAAGAGAGAAGGAAGAGGGAAAAGGGTTAACTAAAGGAGGGTGAAAAAGGTGAAGGAAGAGAGGGGAAAGGAATACAGGGGAAAGGAAGGGAAGGAAAGGAGTGGAGGAAGAGAGGGGGAAGGGGGGTGGAGGAAGAGAGGGGAAAGGAGTGGAGGAAGAGAGGGGAAAGGTTGGAGGAAGAGAGAAGGAAGAGGGAAAAGGGTTAACTAAAGGAGGGTGAAAAAGGTGAAGGAAGAGAGGGGAAAGGAAGGGAAGGAAAGGAGTGGAGGAGGTGAGGGGAAAGGGGTGAGGGAAGAGAGGGGAAAGGGGGTAGAGGAAGAGAGGAGGAATGAGTGTAGGAAGAGAAACAAAAGGGAGGGAGGGAGAGGAAAACGGAAAATCACATGGAAGAATAATAAAAGGGGAAAACATAAAGGGATAGTGATAGTGAAAAATTTAGGGGGAGGAAGAAGAGGAGGAGGAGGCGAAGAAGAAGAGGAGGAGGAGGCGAAGAAGAAGAAGAGGAGGAGGAGGCGAAGAAGAAGAAGAGGAGGAGGAGGCGAAGAAGAAGAGGAGGAGGAGGCGAAGAAAGAGGAGGCGAAGAAGAAGAAGAGAGGAGGAGGAAAGGGAGAGAAGAAAGGGAATAAGGAACATATGAACAAAATTTAAGGGAATGAAACGAGGGGAAAGGTATATATATATGTACTGTATATATATGTGTTGGTGGGGGAAGGGCGAAGGAACAGAGAGAGAGAGAGAGAAAAAAAGAAGAGAGGATGAAGATACAAGCAGTTAAGAGGGAGGGATCCGGAAGTTGATAAAACGAGGAGAAAGTATTGGTGAGGAAGATGGAGAGGAGGGGAAGAGACAAGGACGAAAGAAGGAGGGGGAATAGGAGAGATTGGACAAGGGTGAAATATTAGAGAGACAGAGAGAGAGACTTAAAAGTTACGTATTGGTTGGTAGAGACTCATTCACTGCCGATGGAGGGAGGTGGGGGGGGGAGGGTGAGGTGGTAGAGGGAGGGAGGGAGGGAGGGTGAGATGGTAGAGGGAGGAAGGGAGGGTGAGATGGTAGAGAGAGATAGAGAGAGACTGAGTAAGCGAGGGAAGGAGAGATGGAAAATAAAAGTAATGGAGGGAGGGAACGCCGATAACATTGACTGCTACTTTCTGATAAACACCAGAGAGAGAGAGAGAGAGAGAGAGAGAGAGAGAGAGAGAGAGAGAGGGGTGGATAAAACATCAAGTAAGAGGGTGATTGGATAATTGAGACTTAAATACACGTCTTCTTCACTGTAACGTGTCTGTGTGTCTGTGTGTGTGTGTGTGTGTGTGTGTGTGTTTGTTTGTGTTGCTCTCGCTCGACGCTCCTAAGAGGTCGGTAAATTGTGGTAGTAGTGATGGGTGTTGTGGTGAAGTGTGGTAGTAGTGATGGTGTTGTGGTGAAGTGTGGTAGTAGTGATGGTGTTGTGGTGAAGTGTGGTTGTAGTGATGGTGTTGTGGTGAAGTGTGGTTGTAGTGATGGTGTTGTGGTGAAGTGTGGTAGTAGTGATGGTGTTGTGGTGAAGTGTGGTAGTAGTGATGGTGTTGTGGTGAAGTGTGGTTGTAGTGATGGGTGTTGTGGTGAAGTGTGGTAGTAGTGATGGTGTTGTGGTGAAGTGTGGTAGTAGTGATGGTGTTGTGGTGAAGTGTGGTAGTAGTGATGGTTGTTGTGGTGAAGTGTGGTAGTAGTGATGGTGTTGTGGTGAAGTGTGGTTGTAGTGATGGTGTTGTGGTGAAGTGTGGTAGTAGTGATGGTGTTGTGGTGAAGTGTGGTTGTAGTGATGGTGTTGTGGTGAAGTGTGGTAGTAGTGATGGTGTTGTGGTGAAGTGTGGTAGTAGTGATGGTGTTGTGGTGAAGTGTGGTAGTAGTGATGGTGTTGTGGTGAAGTGTGGTAGTAGTGATGGTTGTTGTGGTGAAGTGTGGTAGTAGTGATGGTGTTGTGGTGAAGTGTGGTTGTAGTGATGGGTGTTGTGGTGAAGTGTGGTAGTAGTGATGGTGTTGTGGTGAAGTGTGGTAGTAGTGATGGTGTTGTGGTGAAGTGTGGTTGTAGTGATGGTGTTGTGGTGAAGTGTGGTAGTAGTGATGGTTGTTGTGGTGAAGTGTGGTTGTAGTGATGGTGTTGTGGTGAAGTGTGGTAGTAGTGATGGTGTTGTGGTGAAGTGTGGTAGTAGTGATGGTGTTGTGGTGAAGTGTGGTACTGGTGATGGTGTTGTGGTGAAGTGTGGTTGTAGTGATGGTGTTGTGGTGAAGTGTGGTAGTAGTGATGGTGTTGATGTGGTCAATTATGGTCTTTATGTTTTATCTTTCATATTACTGTGTCAATGTGGCTAAACGTAACATCGAGATAAAATTGTGGTAGCAAGTTATAAAGGCGTGGCGAGAGAGAGAGAGAGAGAGAGAGAGAGAGAGAGAGACACACACACACACACACACACACACACACACACAGCCACACACAGCCACACCATTTGCTAGGCTGTAGTGGTGGTGACGGGTTTCCTTCACTAAAATGTGTTAAATGGATCCCCAAGGACCAGACATATCATGGAGTTCAGTGAGCCACAGAGGGAAAAATTGATCTTGTGAACACGAAACCTTTTGTCTGAACGACCTACATCTTTGTTCATCTACTGTGGGGCATGTATGCAGCAGGGGATTTGTTTTCAATTGACCATTACCTAACAAACATAGTCTCTCATGGATGGCAAGGTTTTAAACTAATTGCCTTTTTGTATATGTGATAGAAATGACTTTGTATGTACTTTCTTTTATTTATTTATTTATTTTTATTTTTTTGGTGGGGCAATAATCCGCCATTTATGATATAATTGATGGATATATTCTCTCTCTCTCTCTCTCTCTCTCTCTCTCTCTCTCTCTCTCTCTCTCTCTCTCATTTTGGTCTTGAGGGATCTTTAACCTATTCTTTTATTAATGGAAGAAATGTATTGCTTTGAGGGTGTCTGTCTTTGTGTACGTC
Source organism: Homarus gammarus (assembly GCA_958450375.1). Taxonomy (NCBI): domain Eukaryota; kingdom Metazoa; phylum Arthropoda; class Malacostraca; order Decapoda; family Nephropidae; genus Homarus; species Homarus gammarus. Next base: position 5,854,200 of record CAUDMG010001799.1, read on the forward strand.
TGTCTAGGTCCGTATGTTCAGTATGTGTGTACCTTTGTATGTGTATGTCAGTGTGTGTGTCTACGCCTATGGCTTGTAGGCCTGTGAGGAGTGAGACTTGTCAGTATACAGTCTCACTAAATATAAATTTGCTTGTAGTTATTTAGAGTCCCGTTGATATCAGTAAGATGCATGAGACTGTCGATAATTATGGCCCAACAGAGAGGTCACTTCTTCCACACTAGGGGGGATAATCAGAGTCAAAACTGGTGTATATGTACAGTGTGATATTTACAAGTCTAAATACTGTACAGTTAATTAGACTGGCCCCGTGATCTGTTACTCAAGAGTTCTCGTTGTGAGTCGCGCTGTACTGAGGCAGGCTCTTGTGTTAGGCAAGCTCATAATGAGGTTCCAGGTGTAGATCTTTACTAAAAAGGGTCCAGTCCAAGACTGACTAAGGGCTTGGCTGTGCCACTCCCGTAGATAGTAATTCGTACACTCGCCACCAGGGCGCTCTATGAGTCAAACTTCTAGAAGGTTCTCGAAGGCGGAAGTAGTTGTCTCCTTGGAATGTCAAGCAAAGCTACAGTCAGCGGTGTTTACATAACGTGTATAAACAACCGGCTGGTAAGTGATCCCTTTGAACCATGAATCACTAAACTTTTTTTTATGGGGATTAGCCCACCTGGGCACAGGTCACTGACCCACATCGGGGCCTAGAAGGCGAAAATGTAATAATAATAATAATAATAATAATAATAATAATAATAATAATAATAAAATACAAAAATTAGAAAAAGATCATGAGTAAGAAACATTATATGTTTGTTGTGTTGTCAATAGTAAGAGAAACAATTGAGACCCTACAATTGTGTGTAAATGAGGCAGAAAGTCAGATCATCAACCTGGGACTTGGTCACAATTTTCGTGATGCCATATGGCAGCAGGGTCTACCATTAGACAACACATTATGCTTCCAGTATCTTCCCAGGCGGTAGTACCTCCCTGTTTGGTAGCTGCCTACTACCTGCATGTAGCGGTGCCATTCTCCATATATTATTTAACTAACTATCTAACATACTTTACGTATTGCAAGTGTGAAGCAAAGTATCCATTTACCACAAATGACGAGACAAAACATCAACGGGGTGTTTAATACGGCTATAACCTATGACAACCTCTACCATCTACAGGCCATTGAATATTGAATGTTCACAATTATACATCCATGGTTGTAAGTTATTAATTACTTACTCTAAATTATACAGTATGTAAATTATACGTGTGTGTGTGTGTGTGTGTGTGTGTACTGTACATCCCTTTGTGTATTATTATATCTGTTTGTACGTTCGTATGTGTGTACTTATGTCTGTATGTTGAGTATGTGTGTGTGTGTGTGTGTGTGTGTGTGTGTGTGTGTGTGTGTGTGTGTGTGTGTGTGTCCATGCCCGTCTGTGTGTACTTATATATGTGCGTACGTTCCACTATCTGTTCATGTATCTTTATGTACGTTCAGCTGTGTGTAATTATGTGCGTGTGTTGGTTATGTACGTATCTTTTGCTCACACAAGTCCGCCATGTTGACCAGATAAAAAGCTGCTGGTGTTAAGAACAAGCATCGTTGTGTTGTGTTGTTGTCTGCCTGTGTATGTTGTGGAGAGAGAGAGAGAGAGAGAGAGAGAGAGAGAGAGAGAGAGAGAGAGTGTCGGCAGTGGTATACGCGTGTCACTACTGTCACGTCATCCGCCACTCCCCTGTACACTCACTGGTAAAAGAAATGGTCAGTACATGGTTAAAAGATCAAGTATTGTGTCAGAATTAGACTATTGTGTTTTGGCTTTTAATTTGTGGGGAAATATTGGGTTAGGTTAAGTTGGGTTAGTAGGTTAGGTAAGATCAATTTATGTTAGTTTAGGTTAGGTTAGGTTTGATTTGTTTAAGTTAGGTTATTCGTTTATTGATCTTATACACAAGAAGCGATATAATCCACACAGGTGAAAATAATGGAACGTTTATACACAACAGATAATACACCTTGTATTTTACACACTACTTGCTAATAATTCCCACCGGGAAACTTGCTTCGACACTCCTCCAAAGCTTCGAAAAGTGCAGAGTTCCATGTGTTAAAGGCGATATTGCTGACAAAAGATCAGGGCAAGAAGGTCATCGTAAATGGCGTCGTACACCCCATAACTTTTCTTGCAATTGGCTAGTTATACACGTCAGATATATAGTCAAGTATACACTTGGCTAGTAGGTAGTAGGCAGCTACCAAACAGGGAGGTACTACCGCCTGGGAAGATATTGGAAGCATAATTGTAAACCCTGCTGCCATATGGCATCACAAAAATTGTGACCAAGTCCCAGGTTGCTGATCTGACTTTCTGCCTCATTTACACACAATTGCAGGGTCTCAATTGTTTCTCTTACCTTGACATCACAACATACATACTGTATATCGTTTCTCACTTTCGATTTGTTTTTTATATATTTTTTTATTTACAGTATGGATGGTTCTTTATTATTATTATTATTATTATTATTATTATTATTATTATTATTATTATTATTATAATTATATTTTCGCCCCCCAGGCCCCGATGTGGGTCAGTGACCTGTGCCTGGGTGGGCTAGTGCCGAAAAAAAAACATACACCAGGAGAGTTAAACATACAGCTATATACGGTATACTTCATATATTTCCATACAAGCATCCATACATAACACAGTCATACCAATCACTCATACTGACTATCTATACGTCAGAAATATAGCCAATGATACACAACATACGGGAGGAGAGTTAGACATACAGCCATATATATCGAATGAACTCCGTACAAGCTGCCATACACAACATAGCCACACACTCCCATTTGTACACCACCAACAACAAGTTTCTTACATATAATCGCCCCGTAAGGAGATTAACCTGCCACGTCAACTCGATACAATTTATTTTGGTCTAACCTGTCAAATACAAATAATCAATTTACAAGAGAGAACCGAAGGTTAATTGACATATCAGATATGAATAAATTTTCTCAATATTAGCACACAGATGAGTACACCATCTTAATAGTAACACATTATAAGTTGCATATCATCAGAAGTTGCTCAATTAATATTCTCCATGTCCACAATGAAACATAATAGGTTTACAAGTGCAGTACACTTACCTGTTGCAGGTCTGGCTTAGAGCAGAAAGCTTCGGTGTGATTAGGGCGATCAGTTGAGAGGTGCTGGTGGTTATATGTTAGTGCCTCAAGACCCAGGTAGATACATCAAGCTGATTCGTCATAGTCTACACCCCTGGCCTCTAATTATAATAGGACTGAGTCAGCACCTGGTTGCTTGGTGCAAGAAACAACACTACTCTCACTTCTCCCATACTGACCGCTGCCTAGCGAAGCGATAAAACACACACACACACACACACACACACACACACACACTCACTCACTCACTCACTCACACTATATTTACATATCTATACAGGTGATCCTTGATGTGTGAAGCAGTACATGTCAAATATTGGACGGAACAACCTGACTTGAGCAAATAGTGTTGTAGAATTCGTTCGTTGCTGACAAAAAAATATTTACACAAGCGACAACATGTTGGTATAGATTTAAAGCAGCCTGTACAAACTCCTATTATGTGTGTGTGTGTGTGTGTGTGTGTGTGTGTGTGTGTGTCCGTCCCTTTTTTTCCTATCTTTGTCTGTTTGTATTTATGTATTATTTACATAATTCTTGACTTGTCTTTTTTTCCGAGTATATTTATTTGTTTATTTCTATCCTTCTCTACTGTTTTGTTTTCTTTCTATCTGATTATATGTCTTATATATCTATATATCTGTGTAGGTTTGTATTCATTTATCTATCTACTGTATCTATCAATACTCACACACACACACACACACACACACACACACACAGAGGCTGATGCTCGTGTCTACATAAACACACTAACTTGCCTTAACAAAATGAGAAGCGTCCTTCCCCTCCCTCCCTCCACTCACACTTCTCCCTCTTGCACTCTTTCCTCTCCCCTTTCTCTCCCCTCTTACCCTCCTTCTCCCCCTGTCATCTCTTATCCTCCCTCTCTTCTCTCACCTCTTACCTCCCTCCTCTCAAACTTCTTACCCCTCACATCTACTGACACTCTCCCCTCCCCTTGCCCCCTCACCTACCCTCACCCAGCACTCTTACATTCCCCTCTCACTCTTAATAACAAGTGGGCCTCCCCTCTGTGTAGTGAATCTATCGTCTCGTCTATAATGAAGTCCTCCTACACTTACCTGCATTCCCCTCACTTCCCCTCTTCTCCTTTACACTCACATGCCCTCACCTTCCCTCCCCTCACTCCCTCCCGCCCTTCCCTCACTCTCTCCATCTCCCCCCTGCAGTACTATGAGAGTTCCCCCGTACGTGCACAAGAGAAGTACGCTGACCTGGATTGACCTGAGCACCTGGTACGTGATGATAAGGGCTGGAAGAGGAGTGAGGGGAGGGTGAGGGCTGGGTGAGGAGTGAGGGGAGGGTGAGGGCTGGGTGAGGAGTGAGGGGAGGGTGAGGGCTGGGTGAGGAGTGAGGGGAGGGTGAGGGCTGGGAGAGGAGTGAGGGGAGGGTGAGGGCTGAGAGAGGAAGGAGAGGAGGGTGAGGGCTGAGAGAGGAGGGAGGGGAGGGTGAGGGCTGAGAGAGGAAGGAGGGGAGGGTGAGGGCTGAGAGAGGAGGGAGGGGAGGGTAAGGGCTGAGAGAGGAGTGAGGGGAGGGTGAGGGCTGAGAGAGGAGGGAGGGGAGGGTGAGGGCTGAGAAAGGAGTGAGGGGAGGGTGAGGGCTGAGAGAGGATGGGGGGAGGGCGAAGGTAGGAGAGAGAGAGAGAGGGGGGGGGAAGAAAAGGAGAAGAGAGGGAAAAGTAAAGAAGGACAGAAAGACAGGGAGAGAAAGGCTGAAGAAGAAGTAGTAGAGAGAGTGAGGGGAGAGAAAGAGGGAAGAAAACTAGGGTGAGGGGAAGGTGTAGATACAATGTACAAACATACTCAAAGAAGAACAGGTGTAACACAACTACAGGAAGACGAGATGGAGATCCTACAACCTACAACCTTACACTCTACAACCTGCAATCTGTCTCCTACCTTCTACAACCTATCTCCTACAACCTCCATTCTACAACCTACAACTTATATAACCCCAGCACGTACCATATACATTTTTAGGAGAAGCTATTGAGAAACCGTCAGGAGAGGAGTTGTCCAGGTTAGTCTGAAAGGTGTGCCCGCTCCGTCAGCCAACACCCCCCTCCGTCAACCATACCCCTCTCCGTCAACCATACCCCTCTCCGTCAGCCAACACCCCCCTCCGTCAGCCACACCCTCCTCCGTCAACCATACCCCTCTCCGTCAGCCACACCCCCCTCCGTTAGCAACACCCCTCTCCGTCAGCCATACCCCTCTCCGTCAGCCAACACCCCCTCCGTCAACCATACCCCTCTCCGTCAGCCAACACCCCCTCCGTTAGCAACACCCCCCTCCGTCAGCCATACCCCTCTCCGTCAGCCAACACCCCCCTCCGTCAGCCATACCCCTCTCCGTCAGCCACACCCCCCTCCGTTAGCAACACCCCTCTCCGTTAGCAACACCCCCCTCCGTCAGCCAACCCCCCCCCTTCAACCACACCCCCTGCGTCAACCAGAGTTCAAGGTATAGGTATTGGATGGCAGGTAATATGACGATTGGGCTGGCCAGGGTTTGTTTATATTCTGACTGACACACACACACACACACACACCCATCTCCCTCTCTCTAACCACCCATCTCTATCTATCTATCTGTCTGTCTGTCTGTCTGTCTGTCTGTCTGTCTGTCTCCGTATTTAATGTGATAGTGACGGCTTGAGAAGAAGTCGTGACTATTATTTACTTACTGCTAAATGATAGGAAAGGGAGATTACTTGAATTGTTAAATAAACGTCGGTGTGAGGAAAGTGAGGGAAATTATAGGGGGTAAAAGTGTGAGGTAAATGAGGGGTTTAACGAGACATGTGAGGGGAAAGTATGAGAAAAGTGAAAGAAAATATAAGGCAAGTGAGAAAAATCTATGAGGGGGGAAAATGAGGCAACTAAAGGAAAGAGTGAGGTGAGGGGAAAATATGAGGTGAGTGAGAGGGGAAAATATGAGATAAATGAGTGGAAAAATATGACAAGTGAGGGGAAAAATATAAAGTGAGTGAGGGGAAAATATGAAACACAAAAATAATATAAAACAAATGAGGGGAAGTTTGTACGAGGCATTTAAATGGAAAGAATTGCCTAAGTGAGGGGAGGTATAGGCAAATCGAAGTAGGTGAGGGGAAAGCGAGATGAGATAGGGGAGTGAAGAAGAGGGGAATAGATGTAGGGATAGGGAAAGGTAGGATAGGGCAAATGCGGGAAGAGGGAAGGGGTGGCTAGATCAAAATTGCATAGGGTAAGGGGAAGTGAGGGAGAAATAGACGTACACCAGTATAGGAGAAAGGGAGGAGAGAGGAGGGGAGGGGAGGGGGTATGAGGGCACCTGAGGGTAGACAAGGGTATTTGGTGGTTAAGGGAAGTATAACAGCAATTTTACCACAAGGGGAAAAGAGGGGAGGATAGGGTATGGATAGGATAGAAAAGATGGTTAGGGTAGTGGAGGCGAGGGATGGGAAGGGGACAGATGATGAGGGGAAAAGCGTAATAGCCATCATGCCTTGAGGGAAGGGAAGGGGAGATGAGGGTAGGGAAGGGCAAGGGTGGTGAGGGGAGAGTATAATAGCCGTCATACCACGAGGGGAGGCCGCCTGGACCCTGGCACCAACACAACACTTATAATAACGTGATGTGAGTGAGGGGAAGCAGACAACATACGTGTGTGTGTGTGTGTGTGTGTGTGTGTGTGTGTGTGTGTTATCTGATAAGTGTTCGAGATACATTACTTAAGGTCAGTAATATACATATAATTGAGAGAGAGAGAGAGAGAGAGAGAGAGAGAGAGAGAGAGAGATCATCAGCCCTGGTAACACATAAGAACAATTTGACATTCGATAAGTGACCTTTGACCTCTGTTAAGTGGTCAGGAAATAAAACTTTCCTATCTGTGGATGTCCTCGAACGGGTGACCTTGAATGTGTGTCCTCAAATGTCTGTCCTCGAATGTCTGTCCTCGAATGTCTGTCCTCAATTGTCTGTCCTTGAATGTCTGTCCTCAAATGTCTGTCCTTGAATGTCTGTCCTCGAATGAATATCCCGAATGTGTGTCCTCGAATGTCTGTCCTCGAGTGACAGAAATAGATAACAACATGAGCAACACACACCTCATACACTCGTCCTCGTTGAACCTGTCGTGTAGGATCTCGAGTCTTCCAGCGAGACTTATTACAGGAGGATCAACAACACCTGTAGAGATTAAGACGTCAATTACAGGTACAGTAACTCCTTTGTGGTAACTGTATTATTATTTGGGTTACAGGTACAGTTCTTATTCCCCTGTAACTGTATTAGTGTTGGTGTCTTAACTGTTCCTACTACGACTACTACCACAATTGTAACCACTACTACCACTGCTACCGTCATTACCACAGCTGTTCCTACCACCACCACCATCATTACCACAGCTGTTCCTACCACCACCACCATCATTACCACAGCTGTTCCTACCACCACCACCATCATTACCACAGCTGTTCCTACCACCACCACCGTCATTACCACAGCTGTTCCTACCACCACCACCATCATTACCACAGCTGTTCCTACCACCACCACCGTCATTACCACAGCTGTTCCTACATCCACCACCATCATTACCACAGCTGTTCCTACCACCACCACCGTCATTACCACAGCTGTTCCTACCACCACCACCGTCACTACAACAGCTGTTCCTACCACCACCACCACCACCGTCAATACCACAGCTGTTCCAACCACCACCACCGTCACTACCACAGCTGTTCCTACCACCACTACCACAGCTGCTCCTACCACCACCACCGTCATAACCACAGCTGTTCCTATCACCACCACCATCATTACCACAGCTGTTCCTACCACCACCACCACCGTCACTACCACAGCTGTTCCTACCACCACCACCGTCACTACCACAGCTGTTCCTACCACCACCACCATCATTACCACAGCTGTTCCTACCACCACCACCATCATTACCACAGCTGTTCCTACCACCACCACCGTCATTACCACAGCTGTTCCTACCACCATCACCGTCACTACCACAGCTGTTCCTACCACCACCACCGTCATTACCACAGCTGTTCCTACCACCATCACCGTCACTACCACAGCTGTTCCTACCGCCACCACCAACACCATCATCCCAAGTAATTTTCAGGGAACGTCACAGCTTCCTGGTAATGTTTATTCATGTGTCAGTAAGAGACGGGAATGTTTTAATTTCTGTCCGGGAAAAAACTATGGAGGGGGGGGGGGAAGGGAAGAACTAGGGAAAATACAAACTCGGGGAAATACTTGGGAAAAGGTGGGGAAAAGGGAAAATCTTGGGATAAAAAAAGGTAGGAACCAGGAAAAAGGGAATAAACAGGGAAAAATATGAATACAAATCTTTAGTCTTTATCCGAAAGGAGGATTGATGCCAAAAAATAGATTTGACACACACACATATATATATATATATATATATATATATATATATACACACAAAAAAAAAAATAATATAATATATTTTACCCCCTAAAAACGAATTAAAAAACAGAGGTTTAACGTAAAAGACAAATTAAGAAATGAGGCTTCACCCCCCCCCCCCCCAAAAAAAAGGGAGGCTTCCGACGCCATCTGCACCTGGTTATTAATTTTCAGTGTGTGTGTGTGTGTGTGTGTGTGTGTGTGTGTGTGTGTGTGTGTGTGTGTGTGTGTGTACTCGGCTCTTGCAAAATTAATCTGGTGAGGAGAGGTGTAGAAATATTTTAATGTTGTTAATTTGGAATATAGAAGGAGGGGGGTGAGGAGGGGGGTAGGAAGAGGGGGGGAGGAGGAAGGGGGAGGTTTTTGTGGGTTTGGGGAGTTGGGGAACAGGTGGGGAGTTGGGGAAAGGTGGAGAGGAAAAGTGAGGGAAATTTTTAGGGGTGATGGGGAATGAAGAATAAGGGGGAGGGAGAAGGGGGAATAAGGTGGGGAAAGGTGAGATGGGGGAGAAAGAAGGAGAAAGAAGTAATGAAGAAGAAGGAAGAAGAAAGAGAAGGAAGCCTTAAGGTAAATCAGGGAGAAAAATAAGTAGATAGATGAAGAGAACACTAAAGAAAGGAGAGAGAGAGAGAGAGAGAGATTAATTAAGAAGTAACAGGCAGGGAAATTTAGAAGGAACAGGAAGTTAAGGAGGAGGGGAGAGAGGGAGAGAGAAAGAGAAGGAGGGGGAGAGAAAAGCAATTTAATAAGGAGAAGACACTTGTGTCCCACTAGGCTAGGCGGGTAATGAATTTGTCGGCCGTGTGTCCTAACACGAATACGAATTAACTTTATCATTTGTAGTGAGGGAGAGGAGGAGAGAGAGAGAGAGAGGTGAGGGTGTTTGGAGAGGGGAGAGAGAGAGGTGAGGGTGTTTGGAGAGGGGAGAGAGAGAGAGGTGAGGGTGTTTGGAGAGGGGAGAGAGAGAGGTGAGGGTGTTTGGAGAGGGGAGAGAGAGAGGTGAGGGTGTTTGGAGAGGGGAGAGAGAGAGGTGAGGGTGTTTGGAGAGGGGAGAGAGAGAGGTGAGGGTGTTTGGAGAGGGGAGAGAGAGAGGTGAGGGTGTTTGGAGAGGGGAGAGAGAGAGAGAGGTGAGGGTGTTTGGAGAGGGGAGAGAGAGAGAGGTGAGGGTGTTTGGAGAGGGGAGAGAGAGAGGTGAGGGTGTTTGGAGAGGGAGAGAGAGAGGTGAGGGTGTTTGGAGAGTTGAGATGGGAGGGAGGAGAGGGAAGTGAGAGTGGGAGGAAAGTAGAGGGAAATTAGAGCAGGTTGAAGGGAGAGGAGAAAGGAGATGGTAAGAAAGAGAGGAGATGAGAGAGAGAGAGAAACGAGGAGGGAAGCGTGTAAAAGAGAGGGGGAGGGAGAGAGCAATAAGGCCGGGGCAGAGGAATGTAGAATAATTAATTAATCGAAGGAAAATCACGTGTAATAAAACAGAAGAGAGGAAGTGACATGTAGGAGAGGAGAGTGAGAAGGGGGAAAGGGAGAGAGATAGAATAGGGGCTGAGGTATTTGAATGAGAGAGAGAGATTGAAAAGGAGAGAAAACGAAAACCTAGAAGGAATAGGGGTGTGGGGAGTAAAGGGGATAGGAGAGGGGAAGGAATAGGGTAAGAAAAGATAGGGTAAAGCGTATGGGGGATGGATGGGTGATGAGGAAGGCGATAATGGGGAGATATCCTGTGGGAGGGGAGTATGGGTAGGAGGGCTGGGAGAAAAAGCCTGGTAGCCCTAAGAAACCTGGTGGATGGGGATAGGAGGTGAGAGGGTGGGAGAGGAGGTGAGAGGGTGGGAGAGGAGGTGAGAGGGAGGGAGAGGAAGTGAGAGGGAGGGAGAGGAAGTGAGAGGGAGGGGAAGCATTGGGAAATAGAAGAAGCGAGAGAGCAAGAGAGGATAAAGAAGAAAAGTAGAGGAGCAATAGAAAGGGAGGGTAATGCAGAGAGAGAGAGAGAGAGAGAGAGAGAGAGAGAGAGGGGGAGAGAGAGAGAGAGAGAGGAGGTGATAAAGAAGAAAGAGAGGGGGAAGAGGAAGAGAGTCAAGATTAAAAGTTGACCAGCAAACAATATTCAACAAGATGTTCCGCCACAACACACCAAAAAGGAGGGGGGGGGGGGAGGGAGCAGTGTGTGTGAGAGATGCCACTAAGGAGGAGTTGAATGTGCAATTTGCAACCACCAGCCTGGGCGAGCGAGATTAATGACGCCCTAATGACCCCTAATGGCTTGTTGGCTCATAACGATAGGGGGGGCGGAGGTAAGGGGGAGGGGATGGCAAGTATAAGGGAAGGTTTTTAACTCCTTAAACCATGTACACATCCACAACCCTATACTCCACCCCCCCCTTCCCTTCCTCACGTCCACTAGCCTCACCCCTCCCTCCCTCACGTCCACTAGCCCCCCCCCCTCCCTCACGTCCACTAGCCCCACCACCACCACTACCACAACAGCCTCTTACTAACTGATGGCATAATTGAAATTGGCGGAGGGGGAGGTAGTGGGTGGGTGGTGGGTGGGTGGGTGGTTAAAGCAGCCTGTCGTCGTCCAATATAATGAGGTTATTAACAGTGAAGGTAGATGCTCGCTAATTACTGTTTATGTCGTGGCGAGGAATCTTTTAAACTGTGCAGTGTAATGTATCGTGGAGACGGAGAGAGATATTATAATAGGGGGGTATAGATATATTATAATAGGGGGTATAGATATATTATAATAGGGGGTATAGATATATTATGATAGGGTGTATAGATATATTATAATAGGGGGTGTAGGTATATTATAATAGGGGGTATAGATATATTATAATGGGGTGTCTAGATATATTATAATATGGCTTCTAGTTATAATAGGGTGTCTATCAGATCATTAATTTTCTCTTCAGGGTTTAATAGAGGAAGAGTTTTATTGAGGCGTAATCTCTTCTGTATATTATCCCCTCTCCTCACCCCCTCCCCTCTCCTCACCCCCTCTTCTCACCCCCTCCCCTCTTCTCACCCCCTCCCCTCTCCTCCCCTCTCTTTACCCCCTACCTCTCCTTTCTGCCAATCCATCCCCCTCTCATTCCCCTCCTTACCTCTTCCCCATCCCTTCTCCCCTCTTATTCCCCTCTTTACCTCTTCCCTATCCCTTCTCCCCTCTTTATCCCCCCTTCCCCCTATTTACTCCTTCCCTCCTCCCCCTTACCCTGTTGTGAAGGATGTATGACCCGTGTGTGTGTGTATGTGTGTGTGTGTGTGTGTGTGTGTGTGTGTGTGTGTTATATATACACACGAGTTTATAAGGTACTAATACTTTTGTTATTGTATTGATTTGCTTTGGAAAACTAAAAAAACAAAAAGAGAATTGTACTGAAATTGGCTATGAAACTTTTCTTGTACCTGATTGGTTGTAAAAAAAGAACTATTTGGTATACTCTAAATGGCTGAAAAAAATCAATACTGTTTTGTGACTGGCTATGAAAACCCTTTGTTGTACTCTGATTGGATGTAAGAACCTGCGGGTGTACTCTGATTGGCTGTCAAATGCTAGATTGAGTCCAGTGGGCGAGGCGTATAAAGAGAGGTGTTTAGTGTAGTGCAGGGCGACTGTCACTGACGCATCAGTGGGGGCGAACCTAATCACTAATAAGAAAAAACCCGGAATAATGATAATTAATATAATCTTGTAATCATATTATTATTATTATTATTATTATTATTATTATTATTATTATTATTATTATTATTATTATTACTGCTCAGAATACTCCCTATCAACACTCGCGACAATACTATCATTTTTTTAGTTAACACATATACAGTAAGTACATCATGGTCACAATTTTCCACAATGTATCCAAACATTTTCTTTGTCTGTGTCACGCCGGTTAGTACCCAAGAGTCACCACAATAATACTATACCACTTTGAAGCGAGTATCACAAACTACTGTGTGTCCAAAGTTTTGATAATGTTATATGGTGAAGCAGCACTTTATCCCCAACTTGTGAGAGAAAGAGTCAGTGTTTACGGAGCACCTCAGACTTTCTCACTGATATTGGTCTTTGGTGTTTTTTTTTTTTAAGCATCTCAGCCCACATGGAGGCCAAAGTTTCCTCAGAGAAGCTCAACAGTTTTACAAGCACCTCGAGGCAAACATTATTCCCTGACACTTTACACTCTTAATTTAATTCCCGTGGTGACTTAAAGCTCTGAGACGTGGGTAACGACGTGTGTGTGTGTGTGTGTGTGTGTGTGTGTGTGTGTGTGTGTTTAATTATCATGACAGTTGTTGCTAGTTGTTTTCCAGGTACGGGCCTGGGTTGTGGTCGACCTGGTGTGACCTTGCTAGAGTGACCGGAACATTGAGATCGTCACGGTTATGTTGAGACACACAATGTTATATATTCCGTTTTTATTCAGCTTATATCTGGGTTGAATTAATTTGTTGTACAGTATATGTATCGATAACCATTATAGTTCCTAGAATATGTAAAATAACGTTTAAAATTCAGTAGCTTCATTATTATTATTATTATTATTATTATTATTATTATTATTGCACTTACTAATATCTGAAGCTACATATATATACAAAAATCTACCCCAGGAATACTAGACATTTTTCAAAGCCTCTCAAACCGGATTTAACCCAAGACGTGTATGACGATAACAAACTTTTTTTCTCAGAAACGTCTCAAACTTTATTGTGTGGAAAACATCCTCAGTCATAAGTCTCAAGTTTTAAACAACGCTTCAAACCGAATCGCATCAGAAATTTCCACATTTAAAATATCAAGACTTTCAATATTAATTTCCAACCATCCTTTACTGGGAAATATTCACATGTTACAAAAAAAATATTATATTCTGTAGTGTGAATTATGTAAAGGTCTTGGCTGTAATAATGGGCAAGTATTGCAACACACCAAACCAAACTTTCTCACATAATATCAGGTTTTCCCAGAAGTTCTCTTCAAGCTGAAACATACGGACAACTTACCACCTTCCGCCACCTCCTGAAGACTGTCACTGTTATATTAAACTGTTAACTCTTTCTCAGAATGTTTTCACAGCCACATGGAGCTCAAACTTCCTCAATATGGTGAGACACTTTCAGAAGTACCTCACCTAAAGTACTATTAAAACCACTTCTCTGTAATATATATATATATATATATATCTTGATAAAATCACACGGGAAAATGGAAACAATGGAGTACCTTAGCTTTCGTCTTTATTCAAGACATCTTCAGAGGCAACTGGATTACATGGACAGAGAGAGGCTTAAATATACAGGGTGACCTAAAAACATGAGGTCAGGTCAAAATGATGACATCCACTAATCCCCACACCAACACACACGTAGAGGAGCTTAAGAGAAGGGTGGTGACGTGACTAGTCAAGTCAGGTCAGAAAAAAAAAAGGGGGACCCACAAAATAACTATCATACATCTAGATCAAAGGTTTTTAAAGCATTTTTAACCTTGGGCCACTGACAAATAAATTTATGTAACATATTATCAGTTTTTAACTGACCATCACTAAGGTTTATTGATTTTAATTCCTTAATCAAACTAGCTTCAACAAGAAGTCTTTCTGTGACACAAGATGATTTGAAAACTTCTAAGCTTTTTTCCCAAGCAATGGGGTGATTATTATTCCTAACATGAACGAACAAGGCACTGCTTTCAGATGCAGTTCTAATATTATACTTATGTTGTTTGATTCTGAGCTGCAGTGTTTTTCCTGTCTGACCTACATAATTACAATTACATTTGCTACATGGAATACAATAAACACTACCATTTACATTCAAACTTGGGCTATTCCTTATTAACATATTAGTAATGGTTGAGTCATACTTGAAAACAACATTAATATTTAGAAGCTTGAGGGACCGAACTAACGGGACAAATTCATTACGATAGGGCAGAGTCAAAATATTCTTAAGTGTAGGAACTTGTCTGGTTTGAGAGGAATGAAAGGATTTTTTAGCCCTATTAAAACAACGATCAACAAACACAGAAGGGTACCCAAGTTTATGTGCAATAGAACGAATGTGTTTCAATTCATCGTCAATAAATTCAGAGTCACAAATACGCAGACATCTTAAGAACATAACAGAAAAAACTGACATTTTGGTAGACTCAAGGTGATTCGATAAAAAGTGAATGAAACTGTCTACCTGTGTGGGCTTTCTATATACCTTGAATTTATAGTTTTGGCCATTTCTCATGATAAGCATATCAAGAAATGGAAGGGATTCATTTATTTCTCTTTCAATTTTGAACGTGATACTGGGGACAATATTATTAAGTTTGTCTAAAAATTCAAATGGGTCACTGTTTATAGGCCAAAGACAAAGAACATCATCTACATATCTATACCATGGAGGAATAAAGTCCACTATATTGGGTAGTAATCTAGACTCAAAAAACTCCATATAAATACAGGCTAGAGGAGCAGAAAGACAATTACCCATGCTCATACCAAATATTTGCTTGTAGAACTTCCCATTTGCACTAAACACATTGTCATGTAATTCAATTGATAGTAGGAACATCATAGAATCTAGTCTTATTAAACATACCGAAGCATTCAACATGAATTTGAGTAACGGTATGTACAAGCTGGACAACTTTGTAATTAAGAAGATTTGTGATCAGGTGAGAGGGCGGGTCACTGTCCCATCTGACCCAACCACCAACCGTTGTGTGCCATTTAAAGATTAGTAGGGTCATTACCTGACCATTGTGGACCTGGTCTCACCCTCCTCTGTATATATTCATCTTGTTCTGCATTACTCTATCTAGTCTGTACTCACCCCTGAAGATGTGAATTACACGAAAGCGCTTGGGAACTTCGTGTTTTCTTCTTTCCTGGTGGTTATCAGCATATATATATATATATATATATATATATATATATATATATATATATATATATATACATATATATATATATATATATATATATATATATATATATATATATATATATATATATATATAATATATATACACACATACACAAGGTGACTACAAAATTAATGATCTTCCTGATTTCTAATATTTATTATACAGAAATTAACATTGGTAAAGCAAAAAGTAATGTCTATTTTTTTTCAATCTATGATATTTCAATATGTGCAACTATTTTGGCTCTGCAACATCTAAACCATATTCTGTTTCTCTCCATACATTTTCTAGCATATCAACGTTAATTTAAGAACAACGTTTTGAATCCTGTTCTTCACCTGCTCTAAAGATGCTGGCATTAGTGGAACAAACATTTAGCTTAGCCCCAAGGGAACCACAGGCTGTGTTGTATGGTAATCAAGTCTTATCTCGTTGTGCCGCCATATTGTTCGCTTCAGCACAACCTATGGGAAACAGAATATCATATATCGCAAAAGAAAACGTTAGACATTAATTTGTAATTATGTTTGTTAGTTTTACTCTAACATTGTTAGTTTCTTTATAATAAAAATTTGAAATTAGGAAGATCATTTGTAGCCACCCTGTGTGTGTGTGTGTGTGTGCGCGTCGCTTGAAGCATCGAACACGACACTTTTTTATTAACTGCCTGGTATTCCTGTAATACTATACTTATATGTGTTAATTATTTTTAGCGGAATCGTTTTTTTTTTTTTGCAAAATGACTGGGTGCATATTAGTAAATTTGCAAAATAACTTACAAACAGACAACCTAAACTAACTTAACCTTATGGTTGAATAAGGTTAAGATGGCCCGTGTAGCTTGATACACAGTTAAGTGGTCCTGGTCTTTTTTTTTTAACTTTGGACTCTGTGCTGTCCTCACCATAAGGTTAGGTTAGTTTGTTGTCTGTTTGGAAGTTATTTTGCAAATTTACTAATATGCAGCCGGTCATTTTACAAAAAAAAAAAAAAAAAGAGTCCGCTAAAAAAGTAACATATATATTGTATTCTAAAACTTTCTCTAGTTAATCTCCTTCTGACTCTCCATATAATAATAATAATAATAATAATAATAATAATAATAATAATAATAAAATTTGTTTCATACAAAATTCCAAAAGTACTCGACATTTTCCAAAGCTCCTCATACCAGACTGAACCCCAAGACTTGTGGTGCTGTACTGAAGTGCGAGGCTCTGTCTATGAAACTTCCGCACATCGCCATTATAACCTAAATTTTTCCCCAAAAAATAATAATACTTTTTTGAAAAACCGTTCGACTCGGAACTGTATTGCATCGAAAACTTTTCCAAATAATGTTGGATAATTTTTTTTTAGCTCATCCCCGACCACAATGTACCCGGAACTTCTCAGGAATATTAAACAATTTTAGAAATTCTCTCTCAAGTCGAATTTACCCCTACAAACTTTTTCAAACCCTTAGATTTATTTATTTATTTAGTCTTTTTTTTGGGAGGGGGGAGGAGGGGGGGAGAGCTTAGGGTATATTTCAGGAGGGGGAATAGAGGTGTGGGGGTAGTGTATTGGGGGGTTAGGGTAAGGTGGTCGAGTACAGGGGATAGAGTACAGGGGGTTAGAGTACAGGGGGTAGAGTACAGGGGGTTAGAGTACAGGGGGTAGAGTACAGGGGGTTAGGGTAAGGTGGTCGAGTACAGGGGGTAGAGTACAGGGGGGTAGATTAAGGGGGTAGAGTACAGGGGGGTTAGAGTACAGAGAGTAGAGTACAGGGGGTTAGAGTACAGGGGGTTAGAGTACAGGGGGTTAGAGTACAGGGGGGTAGAGTACAGGGGGTAGAGTACAGGGGGTAGAGTGCAGGGGGGTAGATTAACGGGGTAGAGTACAGGGGGGTAGATTAAGGGGTAGAGTGCAGAGGGTTAGAGTAAGGGGTTAGAGTACAGGGGTTAGATTAAGGGAGATAGCGTACAGGGGGTTAGAGTAAGGGTGGTAGTGTATGGGGGGGGTAGACTAAGGGGGTAGAGTAAAGGGTTAGAGTACAGGGGGTTAGATTAAGGGGGTAGATTAAGGGGTGTAGATTACAGGGGGGTAGAGTACAGGGGGTTAGATTAAAGGGGTAGAGTTCAGGGGGTTAGATTAAGGGGGGGATAATACCTAATTCACTTAAATATAATATATCTCATTAATGTAATTATTCAACTGTAATGGTTCCTTAATTGTTACCTATACTAACACCATTACAGGTGAGGCCGGGTCCACCAGGCTGTTGTTCACTCTGATTAACTATTTATTTCTGGTGTGTTGTTGTTACTGTTAACTGCGTCACACACACACACACACACACACATATATATATATATATATATATATATATATATATATATATATATATATATATATATATATATATATATATATATATATATATATATTAGGGTGGTCCCGAAATGGGGGTTAAAATTTTTTTTTCAGAATATGATCACAACCACCCTGCCCTTTTATAAGAACTACCAAAATAATATAACCCAAACAATTTCAACCAAATTGAGGGATGTTTAGGGGTGCCACCAGCCAGGGGCACAACTTGACACAACTTACTTAATATATATATATATATATATATATATATATATATATATATATATATATATATATATATATATATATATATATATATATATATATTATATAATGGCAGATTGTTGACATGTTGTGCAGGTGTCTGTATTCTGTCAATCCATGAATGAGCTTAGGTCTATCTGTGAGTGCCACATATCCAATTGGACTTATAGAGAATTTTTTTGTCACTTCTTTGTACTCATTATCAAGCTCAACATCCTAGACTCTACAAACTGGATGTCGGGTGTGAGTTTGTGTTACCTATTGTCCCTAAATTATATATCATATAATACTAATAATAGTAATGGTTTCTCTTTTTAGATGGCTAGTACTAGTGGTAGTGGCACAAAGCCAAAGACAAGGAAAGACAATGAAGTATGGTTGATTGGGCCAACTGCACACGCTTTGACTGGTCTAAAACTGCCTTCTACTGGGGAAGTTATGAGTTTGTTCTTTCAAATTCACAAAGTCAACAAAGCAACCATCAAAGAGAGTGCCAAGGAAGTGATCAAGCAAGTACTCCCATTTTGGGAAATGGCAAGAATACCAACTTGCTCAGAAATTCATGCCCGAGAAAGAGTTGAAAAAATGTTTGTGAAATGGAAAAGCCTTCAAAAAGCTGCCAAGAGGAGAAGCCAAGCTCAGCAAATAAAGGAAGAAGTTTCAAAGAACAATTAAGTAAACTATTTGACAATGCTCATGCAAATGCTTTGACAATGATCAAAATTGAAGAAGATCGGCAATTCCTTCCAGCACAACGAGATGGAAGGAAAGGATACTTGGGTAGAGTTGATAAAGAACTAGCAGCAAAAGAAGTCCGCTTGGCAATACGAAAAGAAGAAGAACGTGCTCGCTTTTCAAAAGCTTTGGCACAGAAAACAAAAGAAGATGAAAAACAAGGAATGAATCCGCCATTCTCATCATCATCTGAGTCTGAGGAACAAGTAAATTCTTCAGCGTCAGAGTGTTCTCCTCCCAAAAAATCAAAACCTGGGAAACCACGTGCAAAAAACATAATGTCCCCTGTTCTGGCCAAAGCACTAGATCGCACCAAGATTAGTGATCGTGATGCTGTGCATTTGATTGCTGCAGCAGCTCAAACTTTAGGTCACAACGTGGAAGACATAGCAGTCAACCGGAAGACAATTCGACAATCAAGAATGAAGTTGAGAGTTCAGTCTTTTAAGTCTGCCAAAGAACAATTTATACTTAATCTTGATCCAACAATCCCTCTTGCTGTTCATTGGGATGGAAAGCTACTTCCTGAAACAGCTGGTGGTAAAGAAACTTATGATCGATTGCCAATCATTGTGTCCTATGAAGAGAATGAACAATTGCTGAATGTATCAAAGTTGCCCAATGGAACTGGTGAAGCGATGGCTAATGCTGTGGTTGAAGTGGTCAAAGATTGGAAATTAAAAGACTACATAGTGGCAATGTCTTTTGATACTACAAGCAGCAACACTGGACGCCACACTGGGGCCTGTAAGCTCATCGAAATTAAACTGGAGAAAAATCTCCTTTGGTTGCCATGCCGTCATCATGTGCATGAGGTTGTGATCGGTGGAGTATTTGACCGTGTAATGGGTCCATCAACTGGGCCAGATATACTTGTTTTTAAGAGATTTCAAGCATTTTGGCCCAACATTGTGCAGAGTGACTACAGTACAGCTGCCACTGATCAAGAAATGGATTTGGTTGTGACTGAAAATCGAGAAGGTCTGCTGAAAAATGCATTGAGCTTCCTTAATGATAATCAGCCACGGGAAGACTAGAGAATTACTCGAATTGGTTGTTATATTCCTGGGAGGAACTCCACACCGCAAGATATCTTTCAGGAAGCCTGGGGCCATGCACAGAGCCAGGTGGATGGCAAAGCTGTTGTATTCCTTCAAAATATGGATGTTCCGGTCACAATTCAAGTTGACAGCCCGAGAAGTCAAAGGACTCGGTAGGGTGGTTCAATTTGCTGTCCTTGTATACTTTAAAGCATGGTTCCTGGCTACTTTGCCAGTTCAAGCTCCAGCAAATGACCTGCTCTTCCTGAAGAAGATTTCTGACTACACAAAAGTTGACAAGGAGGTTTCAGAAGAGGCTTGCCGCAAATTTATCAATCATCTGTGGTACCTCAATGAAGAAGTTGTTGGCTTTGCCTTCTTTGATATGAATGTTGGTGATGAAACAAAGCAGAGGATGGTGGACAGTCTAAAAAAGGCTCAAAATGGTAACCGCATGAAGGCAGTGGTTAAGCCTCAAGACGTGAATGACATTCACCTTGAAGATTTTGTGTCTTCTGCAACAAGTAAATTTTTTGACATGCTCAATCTGCCAACTGACTTTCTACAGTTGTCCCCATCTTTGTGGCAAACTAATGCAGGTTATTGCAAAGCACAAAAGAAGCTCAAGACAATGAAAGTGGTTAACGATGTGGCTGAGAGAGGTGTGGCACTCATCCAAGATTACATCCATGTAATAACAAAGGATGAGGAACAACGCCAATTTCTACTCCAGGTGGTCAGTGATCATCGAAAGAACTTTCCAAACTCTCTAAAAAGGACTGTAATAGAGGCACTCAAGAAGAATGACCTGTGTTGCTAAATTTCATTGATTTTGCTGTATTACAACTATTAACAACTAACTGTATTGATATTGACTATGTATTGTATACGATTTACACATTTAACGGTACTTGTTCAATATAAATACTAGATAGTCTTTGTGGCACCTCTAAAGTTTATCCAAAGTTTTTAAAAAATGACAGATCATTGTTTTAATAGTATACACACACTTAGGCAGGGTGGTCGTTGAAATTTAAACCAAAAAAAATTTCGGGACCACCCTAATATATATATATAAGTGTGTGAGTAATCCCTCGAATTCACGTCGTAACGAAAATATAGTCTGTTTCACTTTTATGTAAAAATATAAAGCATTTGTAAATCCATAATAGTTATGAATATTCCTCCCTATATCAAAGTGAATACATTTTAATATTTATTCCCGTGCTTTATTGGGCTAATGAAATATATATATATATATATATATATATATATATATATATATATATATATATATATATATATATATATATATATATATATATAACTATATATATATATATATATATATATATATATATATATATATATATATATATATATATACGATAACAATAGTATCATAGAAATGTTTATTTACGACTAAAACTTAAGAGTACGAATGTCCGTTCCCTCCTCCATCCCTCCCTCCTTCCCTCTCTCACCTCCCTCACTCACTTCCCTCCCTGCTTCCTTCCCTGCCCACCCTCCCTTCCTCCCTCCTTCCTCCCCTGCCCTTCCTCCCGCCTTCCTTCCCTGCCCTCCTTCCCTGCCCTCCTTCCCTCCCTCCCTGCCTCCCTCACCTCTCTCCCTCCCCCATAACACATCGCCCCCGGCTCCTCGTAATAACCCAAACAAGACCAACTGGAATTTATATTAAGGTTTTGGAAATTCACCTTCGCTCGATATTACTGTCAATTGATAAGTTTAGTTGGTGGTGGTGTGGGGGCTGCCGTCTCCTCCCTCTAAGATCCGTGGCCAGATAGCGGTCTGTCCCTGCCAGTGTGTATATTAGTCTGCCAGGGTGCTGCTGTGGGGTGGGCGCTGCAGTGTATCGGGGTTCTGCTGTGTCCCTATGGTGTGGGTGTTGCTGTGTGTCTGAGTATTGCTGTGTATATTTGAGAGGCGTTGCTGTGTGTGTGTGTGAGCGGTGGTGCTGTGTGTCTGTGGCAGGTCTGTTTTTGTGTGTGTTTTTTTTTGGTCCATGTCAGGCGTACCCGTTTCTTACACACACACCTTCTTCCCCACACCCACACCTTTCAACCTACCACCCACACCTCTCAACCCATACCCACACCTCCCAACCCACACTTCCTTCCTCATACCCATACCTCACCACTCACGATCACACTTCCCAACCCACATTCCCCACACCCACCAACCCATACTTTATACCTCCTTCCCCACACCCACACTTTCCAACCCATACCCACTAACCCACACCTATACCTCCAAACAAACCCACACTTCCCAACCACACAACCATACCTACTTCCCCACAACCACACATCTCAACCCACATCCCCCCCCCACCCCCACACCACCTTCCCGCACCGACACTGAAGCAGATAATGTGTTCGTGGATATATCAGCTGAAGTAATAATATATTCATGAACACAAACACATTATAATGATTATCACCATAAACTAGACACCGAGCTGAAGAGTAGAACAAAATAAACACATATAATATTATACGTACATGCAATATTGAATTCAATTATTAAATCGAAACAGAATAAATTGGATAAATGTTGCAATGTGAAAAATAAAACTTACCTGGGGATAAAAATAAAATAAATTAATGCAATATTGAAATTAAGATTGCAAAAGAAATAGATTAAATATTGCAATACGAATAAATGGATGCCATGCAATCAATAGATAATAATGAATGTAATATTGAAGTCACGCTAAAAAAAATGGATTATGTGTTGAAATTGCAATTGGAATAAGTAAATCAGGTTAAAAAATGCAATGAATGCAATATTGATATCACGATTACATGCAACGTACGATGAAAGTTGGAATAAGTAATATATGTCGATAAAAGAGTGATCTAGTGTAGAAGAGAAGAGAAAGATGGGGAAGTAAAGAATGTGATGAAGAGGATAATGCACATAGAAAGAAGAATAGGAGGAAAATTAGGGAGAGAGAAGAAAAACAAAGGATGGGGGAATGGGGGTAAAAGTTGAGATAGAGAGAGAGAGAGAGATAGAGAGAATTGGGGATACGGTGAGGGAGAGATAGAGAGAGAATAGGGAAAAGGTTGTTAAAATAGAGCAGAGGGAAGAAAGATGATGTAACAGAGAAAGAGAGAGAGAGAGAGAGTAGGAATAAGGGAAGAGAGTGATAAAAGAGAGCAGAAGGTAATAATGACTGTTGATTACTTTTTCTCGCTTGGGCGGTAACAACATAATAATTATCACCCCAGCGGTAAATGACGGCGTGCAGTCAACAGGAACGGCAGTGGCAGCAGCGGCAGTGGCAAACAGGAACGGCATTGACAGAAACAGGAACGGCAGTGATAGAAACAGGAACGGCAGTGATAGAAACAGGAATGATAGTGACAGAAACAGGAACAACAGTGACAAAAACAGGAACAACAGTGACAAAAACAGGAACGACAGTGACAGAAACAGGAACGACAGTGACAAAAACAGGAACGAGAGTGACAAAAACAGGAACGACAGTGACAAAAACAGGAACGACAGTGATAAAACAGGAACGACAGGAACGACAGTGACAAAAACAGGACCGACAGTGCCAGAAACAGGAACGACAATGACAAAAACAGGAACGACAGTGACAAAAACAGGAACGACAGAAACAGGAACGACAGTGACAGAAACAGGAACGACAGTGACAGAAACAGGAACGGCAGTGATAGAAACAGGAATGATAGTGACAGAAACAGGAACAACAGTGACAAAAACAGGAACAACAGTGACAAAAACAGGAACGACAGTGACAAAAACAGGAACGACAGTGACAAAAACAGGAACGAGAGTGACAAAAACAGGAACGACAGTGACAAAAACAGGAACGACAGTGACAAAAACAGGACCGACAGTGCCAGAAACAGGAACGACAATGACAAAAACAGGAACGACAGTGACAAAAACAGGAACGACAGAAACAGGAACGACAGTGACAGAAACAGGAACGACAGTGACAGAAACAGGAACAACAGTGACAAAAACAGGAACGAGTGACAGAAACAGGAACAACAGTGACAGAAACAGGAATGATAGTGACAGAAACAGGAACGACAGTGACAGAAACAGGAACGACAGTGATAAAAACAGGAACAACAGTGACAAAAACAGGAACGACAGTGATAAAAACAGGACCGACAGTGACAAAAACAGGAACGACAGTGACAAAAACAGGAACGACAATGACAAAAACAGGAACAACAGTGACAAAAACAGGAACGACAGTGCCAGCAACAGGAACAGCAGTGACAGCATCATTAACAGCACTAACAATAGAAATAGGGACAACACAAACACAGGCGACACACACGTAAGCTATGAAACTCCGAGTATAATTTCAGTTTATTCTTTTTAATGTATATATATATATTTTTTTTTTTTGTGGGGGGGGGGGGCGAGGCAAGGGTGTTTACTTGATATTGCAGGTTGCAGACTGGAGCTCCGACCTACAGCCTACACGATGAACATTCTCTTGTTGTTCTTACAGAGCTCCCTGGCTTATTAATAACAGATAGAACTTGTAATTAAACTATTTGATGCAGGTAATAACATGAGATATGGTGTCGTTTAATTTATGTGCCTTAGGTTCAGGTAGTCATTAACTATGGATTCTACTTAAGCTGTGGATGAACGAGATTACAGTAGATGTTCTTTATCCTTGGAGACCAGTTTTTGGAGATTGGTTCTTGGAGAGACTTCTTTTTTGGAGACATATCTTGGAGATGTATAGTCCTTCCTTGGAGATAGTACGATACCACTTCATTGGAGACAAGTTTCAAGAGTCACTGTTCCTTCCTAGCAGATTAACTGGAGGCCAAAGTCTCCTCTTTCTATCCCCCATTATTATTATTCCTCCTCCTCCTCCTCCTCCTCCTCCTCCTCCTCCTCCTCCTCCCCCTCCCCCCTCTCTTCTTCCTCCCCCTCTCCCCTCCTCCTTTTTCTTCTTCTTCTACTTAGTCCTCCTCTTTTCCTTCTTCTTATACTTCTTCCTCCTACCCCTCCCCTCATTGCTGTTGTCTGACTGCAGGCTAACATGGACAACACACCGGCCAGGGTTTAGTCAGTCTTCAGTTGGCTACAGTAATTTAGTGTCTCGTAACTCTAGTATTTTGACGATGTTTATCAATTTTTAGGTGTAATTTATGTGTACCTGTGCTCTTATCTACACCTGTACCTGTCGTGTTTATCTGTGCTCTTATCTACACCTGCACCTGTCGTGTTTATCTGTGCTCTTATCTACACCTGCACCTGTCGTGTTTATCTTTACCTGTGCTCTTATCTACACCTGTACCTGTCGTGTTTACCTGTGCTCTTATCTACACCTGTACCTGTCGTGTTTATCTGTACCTGTGCTCTTATCCACACCTGTACCTGTGCTCTTATCCACACCTGTACCTGTGCTCTTATCTACACCTGTACCTGTCGTGTTTACGAATTAGTAAATTAAATGGAGTAATATATTGTCTTCTACGAGCAATATAACCTAAAAATTATCGAAGTTTTGAATCTAAATTAGTATAATAAGACCCGGCTGTTATAAAACCTCGTGTGTTTTATCCTACAGATGCTTGAAGGATATGCACCTGGTTTTATTAGAGAATATTATTGCACTGGCTCTGTCCTTGTCACTGTGAGGTGTTATTTTGCATTTGTACCGCAGCAAGTTCATGTTATTTTATTTATTTTTTATTAATCGGTGTCTTTGTCGGGTTAAGTAACTTTTTTTTACATCTATTTTACATAAAACAAAGTCAACATTAATTTAATTTGTTTTCGGAGCAGGAATTTATTTGTAATATTACTATTATTATTTGTTATTACTTTTATTATTTATTTATTTTATTTATTACTATTATATTTCAATAACAACTATATGTTCCTGCGATATCAAGTAACAATTTTACTAACTCTTTATTTCATTATATTCTCAGACCAACAATAACGGAAAGAAATAATTAATTTTTATTTAATTTTACTAATAGACGAACATCAGTCAACAAATATATATAATATTTATTTCATTTTACTCTCGGGACAAGACCTAAAACTAAACCAGATACATTAATCAATTTTCGGTTTATTATTGTTTTATAGGAACTGGTGAAGGAGGAGATGTTTTAGTCTCGTTATATTGTTGGCTCTGTGATAAAATATATATTTATTACTGATGGATTAAGAACTTTGGGGGGAGATCACATATTGGCATCTTCAAGTCAAGGCTGGTCATGGCAACTTACCTTTACGTGTTCTTTCCTTCTTTCTTTCTTGCTTTCTTCCTTCCTTCCTTCGTATACAGTATTGAATTTTGTTGTTCCGTGTGTTTAATTTAGTGGTGAACTCTCTCTCTCTCTCTCTCTCTCTCTCTCTCTCTCTCTCTCTCTCTCTCTCTCTCTCAGGTCAGAACTTTCCAAAATGAGTTGGACATTTTATTCAAGTTGGAACTTTTTTAAGGAATTGGCTTAGTGGGAAGAGGAGGAGGTTGTGAAGGTATATGATGTGCAGGAATAGGACGAGAAGTAGGAAGAGGAGGGGTAGGAAGAGGGGGTGGAAGAGGAGAGGGAGGAGTAAGAAAAGAAGGAAGAGCAGGTGGAAGAAGAGTAGGACTTGGGGGTGGAGAAGGAGGGGTAGGAATAGAAAGAAGGGGGGTAGGAAGAAGAAGAGGAGTACGAAGAAGAAGAGGAGTACGAAGAAGAAGAGGAGTACGAAGAAGAGGAGGAGTACGAAGAAGAAGAGGAGTACGAAGAAGAAGAGGAGTAAGAAGAAGAAGAGGAGTAAGAAGAGGAAGAGGAGTAAGAAGAGGAAGAGGAAGAGACATTTGAGTTATGATCGAACTTTCCTGGGGATGGTTTAGAAGTTCAGTCTCTATTTAAGGATGGAACTTCTTGTTGTTTTGAGTTCATGTTTTAAGGTTTAGGGAAATTATGATATTTTACCCATGTCTTAGATGTTAATTCGTTTTAAGGGAATTTTCTTTTTTGTGTATTTAAGTTTTACGTATTTTTAAGGGAATATCAGTTTTACGTATTTTAAGGGAATATCAGTTTTACCTATTTTAAGAGAATATCAGTTTTACGTATTTTAAGGGAATAATAATTTAACATGTTGAAGAATGGATATTGCTTTTTAACCCCTTCAATATTTTATTTGGCAAACGCTAGATGATTTTATTCAGCTCGGAGGGGACCCTATACACCAGGGATTAGTAGACTATCTCCATTATAGGTGTCTGGGAGTTCCTGTTTAAGGGATTGAGATTGACTGAATTTTAGGAGACTGAATGTTCGTTTTTAGGGGACAAAGTTTTCATCATGGTGGGACTTAAAATTGAACTGTTGTTGTTGTTGTATTTTTAGATGAGATGTTACCAGGTCAAAGGCATATTACGGGTTATAGAATGAGTCTCTTTATTATATATTAGGCTAAAAATTATTTATTAATTGACCACTTGGACCCCAGTCTTATCAGGCCATCAAATGTTGGAATTCTTGATGTGTAAGTAATTGGGCCCCATGTTCTAATAGACCCCAACGATAGGATATAAATTCTTGTAGACTGATTGACCAATTGGGCCCCAGTTCTAATAGACCCTAACCTAACCTAATCTCGCTGTTGATTGTAATTATATTATCGATTCGTGCATTCTAAAATATTCTCTTTCCGAATCAATCTTTAGAAAACGTGATCCTGAGAATATTTGAAGTTTAATACGGTAATGCATTATTTTAGCGGGAGATATTTCGTGCCATGGTTTAAACTCTGGGAAATAATTCTTCCTTCCTCCTGGACTGCCATTTGTGGACTCGGTAAATCATAATGCATTTGGTGGTATTTCATTCTATATTATACTGGACGTTCCTGATTATTATTAAACCCTGGGAAAATTTTCTGTGTGTTTTGGTTTATTAAGTTTTTAGAAGTTGTTGGTCTGGAAAATCTGGAGTTTCCTGGATTTAGAAGTTATAAATATCACGTTTTAATTTTTTTTTTTTTTTACACTGGAATGTCTTAAGGTTTCAGAAGACTTTATCAATATTTAAGTGAAATCTTTATTTACACCTTTTAGAGACTCGTAAGTTATAATTCTTCGACCTTAAAGATAAGATAATCCCAGCTGTCGTTGTCGATTTTTGGCAAACTTTTTTTTTTTTATCGCCTGGAAGACCTTAAAGTTTTTGGTATATAGAAACTATCCGCGACTCCGTAGGCTGGAGGACTGCGAGCCGAGAGAGAGAGAGAGAGAGAGAGAGAGAGAGAGAGAGAGAGAGAGAGAGAGAGAGTACATGCCGATGATATAATTACCTCCGAACGATCCAATCTCCTGCCACCAAAATGCCACTCAATTTTACTTTTATTAAAACACACACACACACACACACACACACACACACACACACGTAAGGAGAGGATGATAAAGGAGAAACGTTATTGCAATCTTAAACAAGTAATTGGATAAAATTTTAATTAAGTTGAACTTTATAGGCGACGTCCAGTGGGAGGGGAGGGGGGGGAAGAAGGGGAGAGGGAGGGGGCAGAGGGAGAGGGAGGGAACGAGGATGGGAGGAAGGAAGTCAAACCAATAGGGCGAATTTATATACGAGTTAATTCCGGGTTTTATTGGAGAAAGAGTTTTTTATATATATATTAGAAAGAAAGAAAAGAGGGGGTGGGGGGTAGGTGTGGGCTCGTCTCAGGCAGTCTGAATTTATATTGGACATTTGGCTGATTTAAATTTGTTGGGCTAAAATTTTGGATATTTAAAGAAAAATATATATCAGGGGTATATTTTAATTTGGAGGGGTCGTGTGTGTGTGTGTGTGTGTGTGTGTGTGTGTGTGTGTGTGTGTGTGTGTGTCCCTTTTTTCTCTCTCTCGCCTTTTCTTTCTCCCTTTCTCTCTTTCGAAGACGTATACACCTATGCATGTATGTGCAGTATGTATTAGTTACGCACACACACACACACACACACACACACACACACACAGTAAGGGTAATAGGCCTATACTAAACTCCATTATTTACCCCATTTTCTCCAGGACTTGTAAACAAACGGCTGTGTTGTCCCTGCCAGGCCAGGTGGAAAACATGTACCTTCAATTACCACACACCTGAACCCCTTCACTAATGAATGAATGAGTTAATGAGTGAGAAGGTGAAGGAGTGTGTTAATGAATGAGAAGGTGAATGATGGAATGCATATGTCAATAAATAAATGAGTGAATGTACGAGTGAATGAATGAATGAATGCATGATAAATGAAGACTGAACTGCAAGACGTGGTGTAGTGTTGTTGTGTTGTTGTGTTATTAATTACATGGAGTCAAGTGTTTCTATCCCGAGGTAATGATGGTAGTAATGAAGTTATTATTATTATTATTATTATTATTATTATTATTATTAACTTGCAGAAGGTAAATAAAAAATAATCCATTATCAGCGACAATTTCCCCAAAGACCAATACGTTTCCGTGGTGTGAGGAAATCATAGGGTCCACGGCGCTGGTGATAAGGGCTATCACCCCAGTAGACAAGTGAGAGTGACGGGGAGAGGGAGGGAGAGAGGGCTGTCTCACCACCAGAGTCCTTAACTAAATTAAAATACAATTTGGGCGACGTCACGGGTTATATCACAACAGTTTATGACGGTAGAATCAGTGATGTTTCTTATTATGACGTCATTTGTTGTATTCGGCTCTTGACTTCATTTCTATAATTGCTTCACAGCGTCATGTGTAAGATGAGGCCTCTTGGGTACTTGAAGAGTTTCCTCCCCCTTGGTGACGCTTATCTCTCTCTCTCTCTCTCTCTCTCTCTCTCTCTCTCTCTCTCTCTCTCTCTCTCTCTCTCTCTCGATAGTATAAATGCGATAAACACTGACTGGTACACACGCTGTTGTCACCCCAAAGGAGAGAGAGAGAGAGAGAGAGCTGCAGTGGTGGTGGAGGACCAGGACCTCGCTCACTGCCTCGATAAGGAAGGAAGCTGATGCCTGGCAGGAGTTATCTCCCGTGCAGCCTCCGAAGAAAGGCAATAAGATGCTAACCCGAAACTTCCTCGAGGGTCGTCACTCCGCTACACTCACCACTAGAACCTCGACCCTCAGTCCTGACACTTGGAAATTAAACTGTTATCGCAGCCGTACCAGCAGAGGGTTGGGGGGGGGGGGGATATGAGGACCAGGCAATAGAGGGTTTGATAGCGGGTGGAGGAGAGGGATAATGACCCTAGTGACCGGGGATAATAGAGGCAATAGTCCCCCCCCACACACCTGTCTGCCTCCACCCCCCCCCCTCCTTGATGCTTGTTTTAATAAGTTCGACTATGAATTCTTACGACAGATGGACTCGAAGACAAGGAGACTAAAGATATTAAGGCGGCAATTTAAACTTTTAAGTGGGAGAGATTAGAGAGAAAGAGAGAGAGAGAGAGAGAAAGAAAGAGATTTGTGTGACTCCTTTGATTGGCTGGTGATGGAGGAAGTTTCATACTTTTGTTTAATTATGAGACAAGTATTAAGTTTTTTTTCTCTCTCTAAGTTGTGTTGTTCATTAACAGGTGAAAGGCGCAGGTGATTTACTGTTTTTTTGTGTCACCCCCCCTGATGTGTTTTGTGTGTGAGGGAGGTATATTGATTTACACTGTCTCTCTGTTTGTCTGTCATTTCTTTCGGTTGTTCATCCATCCTTCCTTCCTTCCCATATGCCTTCCTTCTTTAGTTCCTTCCTTCCTTCCCACATGCCTTCCTTCTTTAGTTCCTTCCTTCCTTCCCACATGCCTTCCTTCTTTAGTTCCTTCCTTCCTTCCCACATGCCTTCCTTCTTTAGTTCCTTCCATCCTTCTTTAGTTCCTTCCTTCCTTCATTAATTCTTTCATTCCTTCCTAACCAAAGTGAAAAAAAAAGTATTTAGTGAAAGAAATCAAGTAATCCAAGTCTTCTTTGTATGCTTCTATGAATATCTAACTTAACCTTTAAAACTACTTCATTCATTTGATAGTTTTCCTCTGTTTTGGTACTTTGACATTTAGTGTTTAATTAACATATCTATTTTGCATATACAACAAAAGTTTAGTCTTGTCATATAAAAGTTTCAGATGTTTACTGTACTGTCGCTAGTACTGGTTTATTACGGTGTGTGTGTGTGTGTGTGTGTGTGTGTGTGTGTGCGTGTGTGTGAGAGAAAGCACATTAGCCTCATAACAGCATCATAAGGGAGCGTGTGGTCATATGAGACGTCGAGTAGGCAGATGGTGAGCAGAGGAGTTGAAGAATATTATTAAAATGGAGGAAAATTAAGGAAAAAAAAACACACGAACAAAATAGAGGGAAAAAAAACGAGGGAAAAACATGAGATTAGATTCACTTGAGTCGAATGGTGTATTGTCTCATAAATTGAACTTTCTCTAATGGGCTAGTTCAAGGGGGGGGGGGGGAGGGTCAGTGACCTCGTGAACTGGGCTGCTTTCCATTGATTACTCCGATGATTGCAGTCGTTGTCAGGTGGTCTCTTGTTCACCAACCACGCTGCGGGGAGGAGAGGTTTGTGTGGGTGGGTTGTGAGTTGTGGGAGGTTAGTGTGGGTGGGTTGTGAGTTGTGGGAGGTTAGTGTGGGTGGGTTTTGAGAGAAGAAGAGAGAGAGAGAGAGAAAGAGAGAGAGAGAGAAAGAGAGAGAGAGAGATAGAGGAAATCCTGCCATTCCGTAGGTATAAGTGGCCACACAACATCCTTACCGTCAACAAGGAGAGTTCAGTGCCTTGTAAACACCCCATTTGTGGTTTTGAAAAGAGTTAACAAACACGAATAAGTAACTTGGATCTGGTGGATGGTTTTGAGTTGAACATGTACTGTAGTTTAGTCTCGTGAGATGTGCATGGTGAGACGAGAGGGAAAGGAGGGAAGGAGAGAGGGAGGGAAGGAGACAGGTAAGGTGGGAGAAAATAAGAGAGAGTGAGTGTATAACTGAGTGAGAAAAGGAAGAAAGGACAGAGGGAGAAAGAGTATAAGTACGAGAGAGAGAGACGAGAGAGAGAGAGAGAGAGAGAGAGAGAGAGGAATGAAGGAGATTGTTCAAGGACTATTGTGGGCGGTGAACATCCTGCACAGACTCCATTACTGTACCTCCTCCTCCTCCTCATCTTCTTCCTCCTCCTCTTCCTCTCCTCTTCCTCTCCTCATCTTCTTCCTCCTCCTCCTCCTTACCACGACCACCACATCCGACCCACTACCTTGCGATTAGTCACGTACAGGTGGAGTACACTGTAACTGCTGTGTTTCCTGGTGTCCGTATGTGCGTGTCTTTGTGTATTTATATATCCTTATGTGTCTGTCCTCGTATGCGGGAGTACACACACACACACACACACACACACAGGGTATAATCGGGTCCAGCCGTTGATCACCATAAGAATATGTCTGTATGACGGAGACCTGAGATTTGTGACGGAGATTGTTGGTGTAATGTTACGGTGGTGATGGTAGGGGTGTGGGGTGGTGGGGGTGTGGAGTGGTGGGGGTGTGGGGTGGTGATGGTGGGGGTGTGGGGTGGTGCTGGGGGTGTGGGGTGGTGGTGGTGTGGGGTGGTGCTGGTGGGGGTGTGGGATGGTGGGGGTGAGGGATGGTGATGGTGAGGGTGTGGGGTGGTAGGGGTGTGGGGTGGTGGGGGTGTGGGGTGGTGCTGGTGGGGGTGTGGAGTGGTGCTGGTGGGGGTGTGGGGTGGTGGGGGTGAGGGATGGTGATGGTGGGGAGAGTGGTTTCTGTTGATAGTGGGGGGGAGGAAGTAAGGGGGTAGGGGTGGTAATAGAGAGAGAGAGAGGAGGTTTAATTACAGGTGAAAGGAACAAAGGAAAGAGTTAGTGAGTACGAAGAAGATTATAAAGAAGAAGATGATAATTGGGTGGAAGTGTGTGTGTGTGTGTGTGTGTGTGTGTGTGTCCCTCCTTCTCCCCCCCCCCCCCTCTCCATCCTACCTTCACCCTCAACCCTATACCTGTGTTTCTTCCTATCCAATATCCTTCCTATCCCTCCTCTTCTCTTCCACATCATCTACCCCCCTCCCCATTCCTCCATTTCTCTTCCATTACTTGTTCTCGCCTCCCACTCCGACACCCACTCCATTTTCCCACTCTCCAAAACCCCACCCACACCAACTTCTTCCACCACTTCATCTTATCCACTTTATCTTACCCTCTTCCTTCTCCCATTCCATCTCTCACCCCCTCCCCTACCTTCCCTCTCCCCCTTCCGCTCTGTCTCTCATCCCTCTTCCCCCCTCCTCCCTTGTCTCTTATTTACATAGTCTTGCTGTAATACCTCTGTCCATTCTCTCCTCCCACTTTTCCCTCCTCGTCAACACTGTTCAGTCTTTGTCATGGTCGACTTTTACGTAGAATTCATCAAGGAGTTTACCTTTTACCTTCGACTGTATTATGTCTCTGTCTTGTTCCTCCTTTATGTGTAATGAAGAGCTCAACTGGGGAATCAATATTAGACGTGTATTTTGTTGTTTTGGTGTGTGTGTGTGTGTGTGTGTGTGTGTGTGTGTGATCCATGCAACTCCCCCCCCCCCTTTATGTCAGTTTTGGTCTACACACCTGTCTACCAGCTCGACACCTTCCTCCTCCCTTGTAGGTCTGGTCTACACACACCTGCCTACCTCTGTTTATTGGGGGTTAAGGTTGTACTACTCGATGCGTTGACTGGTATAGAACGTGTTAGGTACTGATATAACTCATGATGTGGACTGGTATTGAACGTGTTTCGAACTGGTATAAGATATTTTGTGAACAAGTACAATATAAGACATCCTTTAGCTTTTTTATGGACTTGTTGACGGCGGGTACAGAACATGTCCTGTACTGGTCTCTATTATATACGTGTTGCTTGGATAAGACATTTTTTTGTTTTTGTTGTGAACTTTGTAGAATCTTGGTGAACAAAAAGATAGAACAAGATCAAACTCGAAACGTATTTCTCGTGTGTGTGTGTGTGTGAATAATTAAAACCTTCTGGGGAATATAATGAACAAATTAAACCTTTTGAAGAACATTAGATAAAAAACAAATTAAAACTCCTGGAGAACATAACGTAAAGAACATATTAAACCTATAGAACATACAGAAAAGAACAAAGAAAAAACATAAAAAAAAAATACTCTTAAAGAAAAATTAAAAAAAAAATCAAGAAAACATTGATGAAAAAGAAATAATAAGAAATTTAACTCTCAGGAGCATAATTTTTCGTTCTCAATGTCCGATTGGGCAAAAATTCTCATCTGGTTTCATTAACACTTTTTTCCCCACTCACTTTCGTCTCAGTTTTTTTTTTTTTTTATACGGTGCGGAAAAAAAAAAAAAACAGACATTCGCAACCAAAGAAATACGACCAATTGGCGAAACATTTCCGACGTTAATCAGAAAATGTGGAAACGTTATATCCCTCTCACGTCTCCGAATTCATAATGTTTCGTTCGTAAGTTAGAAAGAGTGAGAATGAGTGATATATAAGTAACTGGCTCTCTGGAACTCTGGCATTATGATGATGATGATGATGATGATGATGATGATGATGATGGTGGTGATGATGGTGGTGATGATGGTGGTCGTCAGAAACATAGTCGTGTATATTAGTCTGTCTCCACGATGCTAAAAATAACGTGAATATGAGAGAGAGAGAGAGAGAGAGAGAGAGAGAGAGAGAGAGAGAGAGATAAACACGAACGTCCGAATCTCAAAAGAAAATGTAGCCATGGTTGGTGGCCTTCCTGACTGGATCAACAACGCCTTGTACAAACAAACTCTGGTCTGTAATTACCACTCGTCAGGCCTCGCTAAAAACACCTTTATCGACCGACTCCATAAGGCTGACGAAGACCCACAACACCTGGAGTCCCTTTAGGTAAAAAATACCTTGCCGCTTAAGGTCATGATTCTCTCTCTCTCTCTCTCTCTCTCTCTCTCTCTCTCTCTCTCTCTCTCTCTCTCTCTCTCTCTCTACGTATTGTGGTGTTGGGCTGCACTCGGTGAAATTTGAAGCTTGAGTACAATTTTTTTTTTCATCTTTTTTTTCAAGGTTAATTACAAGGTTCAGGTGGAGTGAGGGGGGGGGGGCAGTTGAGATTTTAAGTGGCTTGTTTTGGGTAGAGGAAATGATGGGAGGTGTGTGTGTGTGTGTGTGTGTGTGTGTGTGTGTGTGTGTGTGTGTATGTGTGTGTGTGTGGACGATAATCAGAGGAAATAAAACAACTTTTCTTAAAGGAAGTAGAATAAAAATAACAAAGCAAAGACGGAAGATGATAGAAGGAATAGGGATAATAATAATAATAAAAGACACTGGGAAGAACAATAATAAGAGGAATAGAAGATAAGAGGATTAAAGAATAAATAATTAGCACCAAGATATATAAGAAAATATAAATAATGACAAAAGCAAAATAGGGATGAAAAAGAAGATAGAAAACACGATAATGAACATGGTTAATGAGGAGGAGGAGGAGGAGGAGAAGAAGATAACAAATATAAATGAAGAGAAATCGATGATAAAAGAGGTGAAGAGAGAGAAAATTAAACCGAAAAAAGTGATGTAGGGAAGATGGTTTAAGAAAAAAGAGAAGGACTGTAGAGCATAATGAAAGTAGATTAGGTGATTAGTAGATTAAGGTAAGCTAATTAGTGCTACTTTCTTCATCTACCAGGTTACCTCATGGGCTTAACCCTCCCTCATTCTATTCCCTCTCTCTCTCTACCTTCATCTCTTTGTTCCTCCCGTTCCACTCACTCTTGTTTCTTCCTTCTTCCCGTCTCTCTCTCTCTCTCTCTCTCTCTCTCTCTCTCTCTCTCTCTCTCTCATATATAACGAAGAGTAAGAGAGGAGAAAAGAGGTGAGAGAGTAGGAGGGATGAGAAAGAGTAAGATAGTTGAGAGTTGACGTAGAGGGAGGGAAGAGAGAAGGGCGGAGGGAAGAGAAAGGGGTAAGGGGAGAGAGGAGGGGGTAAGGAAGAGAGATTGGGGAGGGGAAAGGAGACGGGGAGGGGGGAAGAGAAAGGGTGAGGCCGTGAGGGGAGAAAGGGAGGGGAGAGACATCAGATTAATCAGGATAAAACCCCTTTGAGGCGGCTCTCCCCTTGAAGCCCCGCTGGGACGCCCCCCGGGGCTTCATGACACACCCTCACATGCCCCGTTAATCCTGCTGGTGACCTAACCCCTGACCTGCTCCGTAAACCTACCCATGTCAACTCCTCGTGACCGTCACCAAGCAGTACACACAAAATATATTACTCAGTACTGTAATATATTCACTCCTTCCAAAGAAAAAATACATCCCTTTAATAATGAGGTAAAAAATATATATCCTAAAAATAAAGTTTCATTATTTTTTTTTTTCAGTGGATGTAAATTATCCCTCACAAGTAACATGAAAAAAATGCAGTGAAGGAAAAATAAGTCATAAGGTTGGTCGACACTGGCCAGGCCTTATACTTCCCCGTCCGCTGTTCTCACCAAAGCACAAGCTAACCAATTACTTCAGCAAGATATCATACTGATCAGTGAATATATTAATTGTATATACTTATAACTTCAATAATAAGACTCGTCCTACTGAATATTATAATAAAATTCATGAAATTCATTATTCCTCGCAATGATGGTTTAACTTTGTAACTAAAATTGGGAGGATAATTGCAGCCATTAAACATACGTCTGGCATCAAGGTCGCCTTCTGTATGTCGGCGCCAAATGAATAATTCTCTCATTTAGTGGATCTGTGAGTGAATCAGGTTTAGTATTCATAGAGCCAGCTGAGACATGTAAAAAAAAAAACATACAGTTCAAGTCTTGGGTTGATAAAAAGTTTTCGTATTTGGACTGAGTGGGAGTGAAGGTTTAGCCCTGAGTGGATGGCTTCGTCCTTCATGGAGAGAGAGAGAGAGAGAGAGAGAGAGAGAGAGAGAGAGAGAGAGAGAGAGAGTAAATGAAAAGAAAAGAAAACAAAGAAATTCAATGACAAACACAAAGACATATAATTAGAACACCAAAAAAGATACGACAAAAAACTCTGTAGGTAGACACAGAGGAAGGAAGAGGGAGGAGAGGAAAGACAGGCGAAGGAAGGAGAGAAAGAAGGAACTCCATGCTAGGGGGGGGGGGGGAGGTTATGTAGCAACCAGGTGAGGAGATATTAAGCTACAGTCTCGCTAATTGGGGCACCTGTAAAATAGCCCCCTGTCTAACTATGTACACTAAACTAGCCCCCTGCCTATCTTTGTACACTGTAAAATAGCCCCCTACCTATCTGTGTACATTAAAATAGCCCCTGCCTACCTGTGTATACTAAACTAGTCCCCCTGCTTACCTGTGTACACTAAATAGTCCCCTGCCTACCTATGTATACTAAACTAGTCCCCCTGCCTACCTATGTATACTAAACTAGTCCCCCTGCCTACCTGTGGATACTAAATAGTCCCCTGCCTACCTGTGTATACAAAACTAGTCCCCCTGCTTACCTGTGTACACTAAACTAGTCCCCCTACCTACATGTGTATACTAAACTAGTCCCCCTGCCTACTTGTGTACACTAAAATAACCCGAACCACTTGGAAACGCAGTGAAATAGCCCAGACTACTTGCTATCTTAATAAAAAATAGCCGTAATTTCTGACTTCTCCCTCCCGACTTGTTAGCTCGTTTTCTCGTTTATCCCTTTCTTCTTTCTTTGTTGTTTTCCTTCCTTCGTTCGTTCCTTCTTTGCTTCCCCCCATCTTTGTTTATTTCCTTCCTTCCTTCCTTCCTCCCTCATTAGTGACAATATACAGGTAAAGTAATACATTGGACATTATCAACTCGTGGAAACTCGTGTGATTAAATTTTAACGTTGAAGAGTAAGTTAAGCCGAAAAATAGAGGACGAAAATTATAAGCTGTATAAAATAGTGTGTGTGTGTGTGGGGGGGGGGGGGTATTCATAAGGTATTGTTTTAATGACACACACACACACACACACACACACATACACACACACACACATCTATCACCCTGGCTTAAGCAGATATGAGTCATAATCCGTTTACTGTCAATAATTCTGTGTTGATTATCAGATTATTAGATTATATAAGTAAAATTTTAAGGCACTGTGGGTAAATTATCAGATTATTTAGATTATTCTTATTCATAATTTATTTAGTGTTTTCTTATGGACTTGGAGTGTAAAAGTGTGTTGTATTATATATTGTTTTTGGGTGTTTGTTGAAGAATTAATTGATTTAGATGTAATTTTAATTGTGTTTCACTGTGAGTTATATTATTATTATTATTATTATTATTATTATTATTAGTAGTAGTAGTAGTAGTAGTAGTAGTAGTAGTAGTAGTACCCCTTTTTGCACTTTACTCCTACGGAAATTCATAATATATAGACAATATTTTGCATTATACCACTGCGTCATGACCTTTGACACCATCTCATTATAAATCGACATTCCATCAGATTACTTCGACACACCTGCAGATATTACACCAACAGATCACCAAAAGACATAGTCATATTAAATTATCCAGGACAATCAGACACATAATAACAGCAAACACTGTCATATATTTAATCCAACAAGGTAGGTAACATAGTAACATCAAGCTGAAGGACTTGGTATGTGCATATAGAATACCAATGTATGTTTCACCAGAGACTATAGATGATAGTATACTGTCAAAATCTTTGTAACTTGAGTCAAACCAAAGTGACTTGTAGGCAGTATATATACGGTACTGCTGGTGTTTCGTTATCATAGGTGTCAATCGTAGGTATGAATAAGGGTGTCTTACGGTATTCGAACCCATAAAGCTCTCCAACAGTCTCCAGCAGTACAGCATTACGTTTTCGATAATATCACCGTGTATATATTGTAATATTACCAGTGTTATTAATATCTGCCCTATTGATTCATATATTTTTATAAAATATCTATACAGACACACTTTGTCTAACTGTTATGAAGTGTCTCAAGAATTGTTTCAATTATATTTCTTCTTATGGAACTGATTCGAATGATACTTAATTGTTTCGAGTTTTGAACTGTTCAAAATAAACTGAAAAGTAGTGGGAGTAAAGTGCAAAAGGGGTATCATCATCATCATCATCATCATCCTCATCATCATCCTCATCATCATCATCATCATCATCATCAATCCTCATCATCATCATCATCATCATCGTCATCATCAAACAACACCGTGACACTTCTCAAAACACACACACACACACACACACACACACACACACACACATATTTTTCCTGGCCAGTTCAGCTAAGCTTGTCTAATTGATGGTTGATTCCAGCCTGACGATTAAAAGCTGTTTAAACTTAACCGGGTCAATTACACGTGCTATTTTATTTTTTACCTGTGTGTTATTAAGAGCGGCAGGTAATTGGCAATAGGTAGTGAAATAGTGAGTGTATGATGGCTGCTCATTATACCAAAAAACCAATTAATTATAGGAATTTTTAACTGGGTGTCAGATTTTTATTTATTTTTTATTTTTTGGACTGTTGTGGGAGTTGAGTGGATTTGGTGGTAAGGGTGATTGTTTATGTCGTTGACTGAATATGTTATTGGTGATTGAGTGACTGTGAATATGGGTGATTGTAATTGGTGAGGGTGTCTCTTTTTGTGGTTGACTCTAGGTTTGACTGGTGCTTGTGGGAGTTGATTGTGACTGACTGGTAATTGAGTGGTTGTTTATGTGGTTGACTGTAGATTTGACTGGTGATTGAGTGGTTGTTTATGTTGTTGACTGTAGATTTGACTGGTGATTGAGTGGTTGTTTATGTGGTTGACTGTAGATTTGACTGGTGATTGAGTGGTTGTTTATGTTGTTGACTGTAAATTTGACTGGTGATTGAGTGGTTGTTTATGTTGTTGACTGTAGATTTGACTGGTGATTGAGTGGTTGTTTATGTGGTTGACTGTAGATTTGACTGGTGATTTAGCGGTTGTTTATGTGGTTAACTGTGAGTATGACTGGTGATTGGATGCCATAAGACGTTGAGTTTGATTAAGGTGAAAGGGTTCGTCTTGGGTGCGTTAGTCAGCTTAATGTCTGCTTTACCTGACTGATAGATGCCGTTTCCTTTTGTTTTTTTTTGTTGCATGAGACAAAGGGAGAATGAAGGAAGAATGAGGGAGATTAAAGAAAGAATGAGTGAGACTTAGAAACAACGAGGAAGGTTGAAGAAGAGTAAGGCATAACGATGAAAGGAATGAGAAATAACAAGGAAGAACAAGAAATAATGAGGGAACAACGAGTCATACTAACGGAGGAGAATGAGGTAGAATGAGGGAAGAATGAGTCATACTAACGGAGGTAGAATGAGGGAAGAATGAGTCACACTAACGGAGATAGAATGAGGAAGAATGAGTCACACTAACGGAGGTAGAATGAGGGACAGACAGACCATGACTTTCTACACCACCTAGTTAGACAAGATTGGTGAGCGTTAGTGGTGAGGTGAGAATTACCTGAAATTACCGACTGGCTTACCTGTGCATGTGAAGTAACACGCAATCGGATAGGCGAGGGTGGCCTAGTTGGTGGGCGGAGTGGGCTGGTGGTATAGGTGGGGGTGGGTGGGTTAGGTGAGTTGATGATGGGTGAAGGTGGGTCAGGTGAGGGTGAAGGTGGGTTGCTAGTGAGTGGAAGTGGGATTGGAGATGGGCGGAGTGGGCTAGTGAGAGGTGGGGGTGGGTTGGTTATAGGCGGGATGAATTGATGGTGGGTGTGGACTGTAGAGGGTGGGTCGATTATGGATGGGAATAGGTTGCTAGTGGGTGGAAATGGACTGGGTGGGTTGGAAAGAGTTGCTAGTTGACAGTTGTGATGCTATTGGTGGATAAATAGATTGCTAGTAGTAGTATACTCTCACTAACCCTTCAAGGTACATCCCAACCACACGCTAAACCCGGGTTAATGTAGCACCAACACTCTATACTGTACAACACTGCGACAGATAGTGTGTACATTATTCTGTAGTTCAAGAAGTCAGGTTTAAGTTGATTCTACACACACACACACACACACACACACACACACGTCGATGGTAAGAAGCGATAAAATATCACTAAAGATTATAGTAAGTAGGATTAGTCATAATGAAAGAGAGGGAGAGTAGGTGGGAGGGAGAGAGAGGTGGGAGGGAGAGAGTAGGTGGGAAGGAGAGAGTAGGAGGAAGATATGATAAGAGGAAACGATAGAAGGATTAGGGCAAAGGATGGAGTGGGGGGAAGGGAAGGGGAGTTGAATCGTGGGGATAATGGGAAGGGGGGGGGCGATGGTGATGGTGATGGGAATAAGGGGTGGTAAATGGGGGGGGGGGATGTGAAGGAAGGAGGAAGAGGGATGGATAGCGTAGTGATGCGGGTAAAATGAATATGGTGGAGATAGTGGAAATTGTTTTGGTGGAAGGGGTGGATGGAGAGATACTGTAGTGGTGGGGGAACGGGAGGGAGATAGTGGTGGAGAGGTGGTGAGGGAGGGGGGGGACTCCTTCATTATCACCCCCAATACCTTACCTCCACCTTCTGGGAATTAATTTTAATGTCTTGGATTTCTGGAACGGGCCAGATTTTTTCTACACTGCCGCGGTGCGAGGCGCCGGGAATGTGGGAATCCTGCCTGGAATATTCCCACACGTTAGAGGGATAATGAGCAAAAATCTTCTGATATGCAATTGGCCATTAAGTGTTGGGCGTCGGTTTGTATTCACCTGTAATTTAGAGGCGTGGCATTAACCTGGATTTTACCTGGGCTGTGTTTCAGTATTTTTTATCTTGGGTCGGTCTGGTGATTAAACACCCTAACACTTCTTGGGGGGGTTAGGTTAGGTTAGCGTTAGGATGATTAATTTTAAGGTGAAAGAAGCTTGGGTGTATAATCTGGTGATCTTCTATATTTAATGAGATGAGCCTAAGTCACAGAGGACGGTGGTGTCGGTCGAGGAGCAGGGTAGTGAGACCAATATCAGCTTGGTACGCGAGGTGAGCGTCAAGATTCACAGGCATCCAGAGAAAAAGATGGAGATGATGATACCTGTTGTTGTGTCTCGTGGGTGTGATACCTGCCGCCTGGCCCGCCTACCTGCCTCACGCCGCGGCCGGCCTCGTAAAGGGTTTCAGTCTGATCGTGTGAGTGGACAGATGACGGCTTGTAGCTGTTGTCCTTTGGTGTAAGTGAAAATGGCAAAATAGACTTTAACTGTGGAACACCAGCCAAAACATCGCCTTTATCTTTGGTGAATCACTCGAGATAAGAGACAGCGACCAAGGGTCCTCGGTGTGTTGTGAAGAGCGTCGGCCTTATCTATCTTATCTCCCGGAATTGACACCAGATAAGCGAAACGACAGTTAAAGTGACCTTGTACTGCTGCACACCACGTCCCTTCCCCCCTCACCCTCACCAGAAAAATGCTTGTAGAATGAGTCAGCAAAGATGAAACAAAAAATATTATGTCCCGCACTGCTGGGAGGTGAGCTGTGTTATCGCTCCCAGCCCTTGGTGTCGACGGTAGGTAAGCGCTAGGTGGAGGAGCGTGGATAAGTGGAACCAGACAGGAATGAAGTGTTTTCTCAGTGGATTCAACCCAGAAGGAAGAAGAGGCAACGGGTCACGTGAAATTTAGACACCCCAGTTTATTTCAAATGATGATGAAACACCGCTATGGATAACCTGACACAACATAACCTTGTCTACCCTAACCTAACCTAAATCTCCCCTCACCCCCCCCCCCTTCCCGTTGTAGCGAATCACCAGGTGAAATAAGCTGGAATGTTTAATCTTCAAGTAAACCATTGCCACAATGAGGTTCCTTGAAATATTTGAACTTGTGTTACTTTACTTATCACCTGAATTCGACACCAGGTAAACGTCAGGTGAAGATCCCTGGATGGTCAGAACATTGTTTTTCCTCAAACGAGATAAGAAAAAGCAACAGTGAGACGTCTCTCTTAGGTGGGAGGAGAGGTTGTGAGATCTCGCTCATGCCCTGATATCGACGCCAGATATGGTCTTTGAGTGGAGGATTACCAGCCGAGAACACCGACTACCTCAGGTGTGTCAGCTGAGGGTAACAAAAGACAGGTATGGGGGGGGGGGGGGTCTCATACTGTGTTAGGGAGAGCGGTGTGTCTATTTAACATAGCCTCGGGAATCGACGCCAGGTAAACGGCAGGTAAAGATCCCTGGCTGGACGAGTACCACCACCCCTCAAAAAATGTCTTCCTATCCCAGGTGAGTCAGCCGGTAGATAAGAAAAGGCAACAATGGAGCCTCTCACCGTGTTGGGGAGGACTGGTCGACTTATCTCCCTCATCCCAGACGGGTTTATCTTATCACCTCGACGACCGTCCACGTGACGTCGGTGTCTCAGAGGAATGACGGAGGGAAAACATGATCAAAGCGCTAACACCGTGATGAGAGACACACCGCCGTCGCCAGGAAGATCACTGTTGATCAAGAGGTCCGCTATTTAAACGGGGGATGTTGTGATCAGGAACA
Organism: Homarus gammarus; assembly: GCA_958450375.1. Lineage (NCBI taxonomy): Eukaryota > Metazoa > Arthropoda > Malacostraca > Decapoda > Nephropidae > Homarus > Homarus gammarus. The sequence goes on from CAUDMG010001799.1 coordinate 5,897,759, forward strand.
TGGAGGACGTGCAGGGAGGAAGCGTGCATTGTGATCCTCCTCCTATTCCTCCCTGTTTTTTACCCCAACATCTTGCTGACCATCTGAAGACTCTCTACCACAGCTTTAGGTGAAATAAGCTGGGGTGGAGATTCTTCAAGTGATCCGCATAGTACTCTAGTCTCCCTTCTCCCTCCTTTCTTACATGTCCCTTCTCCCTCCTCTCTTACATGTCCCTTCTCCCTCCTCTCTCCATGTCCCTTCTTCCTCCTCTCTTACATCTCCTTTCTCCCTCCTCTCTTACATGTCCCTTCTTCTTAATTTATCAGTTTATAGCTTTCCTTCCCGATCCACACAACTGAGTTTTATTAGCTAGGGTGACCACCACAGCGTCTTACCCTCACCACACGGATTCAATTTTGAAGATTTTACTAACAGCAGGAAAGGAAGTCGCTCTCTCATGGCTTGTAGGGAGACGCTGTAGTCCCCACAACACACAGCTGACACATCAACCCCCACGTATTTTATTTCCCTGCTACCATAGCGATCACAAGCGAGTACTTTTTTTTTGTAAATTCTATTTCCTTTTCAATTTCCATCAACTGAAGTGGACAAGCGAACATCGAAGGATTAAGTCAGGAATATCCATACCGGGGTAATCAATCAGGAACAGGTAAGCTCCAGGTAATACATACATACATACATACATACATACATACATACATACATGCATGGTTGCCCCTCGTGTTCAAGGATGGCCGGCCCTAGGGCCACCTAGGCGTGAATTTGTTTAAGGTGTAAAATCTGTCGCCAACACAACAACCACACCCTAAGTTAACGAGCTGCATGACCCAGTGTCAAGGAATAGTCCGAAAAGACCGGACAACTCGCCAACTGCACTGGCTAACCATTACCCCGGAATACGATCCGCAAATCGATTAACATCCAGGTTCCCAATTACTGCTGGGTAGACAGAGGCAAATGGCGTAAAGAAACTTGCCCAAAGTTTCACCCTGCCCGGGGATAGAACCCGGGTCCACTCTCTTGCAAGGCGAGCATGATGACCATTACATACATACAGAAAGACATATTAATGTTCTTCTTCCCCTCACCTATCATCATTCTCCCCTCACGCCTCATCATCCTCCTCACCTGTCATCATCCTCCCCTCACCTGTTATCATCCTCCCCTCACCTGTCATCATCCTCCCCTCACCTGTCATCATCCTCCCCTCACCTGTCATCATCCTCCCCTCACCTGTCATCATCCTCCCCTCACCTGTCATCATCCTCCCCTCACCTGTCATCATCCTCCCCTCACCTGTCATCATCCTCCCCTCACCTGTCATCATCCTCCCCTCACCTGTCATCATCCTCCCCTCACTTGTCATCATCCTCCCCTCACCTGTCATCATCCTCTCCTCACCTGTCATCATCCTCCCCTCACCTGTCATCATCCTCCCCTCACCTGTACTCCAGCATCACCTTATCACAATCTCCGCCAGCCGGAAGCAGAGCTGGTGCCTGGCGATGCGCGAGCGATGCATCATTTCCGGGGAAAATTGAGTAGGATGCGATGGTTGTGAGGATGGTGGTGGTAGTGAGGATGGTGGTGGTAGTGAGGATAGTGGTAGTGAGGATGGTGATCGTTGTGAGGATAATGGTGGTAGTGAGGATGGTGATGGTAGTGAGGATGGTGGTGGTAGTGAGGATGGTGATGGTAGTGAGGATAGTGGTAGTGAGGATGGCGGTCGTTGTGAGGATAATGGTGGTAGTGAGGATGGTGATCGTTGTGAGGATAGTGGTGGTAGTGAGGATGGTGATCGTTGTGAGGATAGTGGTGGTAGTGAGGATGGTGATGGTTAGTGAGGTTGAGGATGGTGATGGTAGTGAGGGATGATAGTATTGGAGGAACTATTTGCTTGGTGGTGGTGGTGGTGGTGGTGGTGGTGGTGTAGAAGCCAGCTCGTTGGTTTCATGCTGGTGGTGGTGTTCAGGGTTAGGTAGAGAGAGAGCGAGGGAGGGCTAGGAGTTTTTGTGATCCTCGTCAATATAAGGACTTCCTGTCGTGTCGTGGGTGGCGGGGGAGGCTGAGTGGGGAGGTCACGCTCCTGGGAGAAGGATGGTCCTGTCATTCCCATACACGTGGGGTTGTCAGGGAGACCACAGGGCATTAAGGCTTACTGGGAGTGAGGCCTGGTTTACTAGGTGTAAAGGAGTCTTGAAAAAAAAAAGTGAAATTAATTACGAAGAAAGGTATCCTGGAAGAAAGGAGGCCTCGTGACGTTCTTCAGAGCTCAGGAGACCTTTTCATGACCCCAGAGTAAGGGCACACTTGGTACATCCCCAGAGAGTAAACTTTGTTATGACCCAAGAGTAAGGGCACACATGTTACGTCCCCAGCGATTAAAAGGCCCCTGTTACGCCCCCCAAAGAATAAGTGGTCCCTGTTATTTCCCCGAGGAGTAAGTGGGATCCCTTCATTTTCCCAAGAAGTAAGGAGGGGGGGGGGGGAGGTCTGTGTTACATCCTTGGGAATACAGATGCCGAAGTATTCCGTCTGTATAAATAAGGGCGCCTGTATTGCCAGCTTAGGAGTGAGGGTCATGAGGCGCCAGTCTTATCTGTCACCCCTAACAGTAACAGGATCTATACGTGTTTTGAAATAGGACCCCCTAGTACGACCCAGGGAGCAAAGTCACCCTAGTACGACCCAAGGAGCAAGAGCACCCTAGTACGACCCAGGGAATAAAGGCACCCTAGTACGACCCAGGGAGTAAGGGCACCCTAGTACGATCCAAGGAGTATGGGCACCCAAGTACGATCCAAGGAGTAAGGGCACCCTAGCACGATCCAAGGAGTAAGGGCACCTTAGTACGACCCAGGGAGTAAGGAAGGGCGTGGTGGCCACCATCTGCAGACGTGCGTTATGTGAAAAGAGTTTACTGCTTGTATTTTTGTTGCACTTGAGTTTAATGTTGTGTTTTGTTGGCTGTGGACGTGTGGGTCGAGGGTGCGGGTGGCTGACAGGGTGTATGTAGGCAGGGTGTGTCGTGTATCGTGAGGGCTGGCAGGGTTGAGGGAGGGCAGAGACAGGGGCGTGTGCTTTGAGGGCCGTCTGCACACTAGCTTTACGAGGGGCGGAGTAGTACGTGGTGTTTACAGCGCCTGGTGGACACGTCTGGCTTGTGATTTTTGTATACCTTCAACAGGACGACGGGAACGAGCTGTAGAAGTGTGAGGTGGAGTTGTTGTAAGCCCGTGTGTGTGTGTGTGTGTGTGTCAAGGTGATGCTCAAGTAACAGTTATAACTCTCAGGTTTATCTCTCTTATCAGTGGAGCCCAGACACGAGGGATGTATCACAACCTATACATGGACAAAACTTGAAATTCTGGTCTCTTAATCTGTACACAAACAAAGTCACTTAGAGAAGGGAGAGATACTAGAGAAGGTGTGAGATGAGTCCAATAGAGCTGCCACAAACACTATCGGAGAACATAGTGTTGACAGCCGAGGGACCAGACGTTTCAACTTCTTACCACCACATATAAGAAGAGTCATCGTGATACTGGTTGAGATCTTAAGGAATTTGATATATATCTTAGAATGGTTCCTGATCAACCAGACTGTTTGATCAAGTCGTCACCGGGGAAACTTGATCACAGACCCAAGTTAAGGGAGTAGGAGGGATTAAACTCCTGTATCCGTTTACTTAATTGCGGACCAACTTACCACATCTTCATCTCTCCAACACAATTCTCCAACACAATTCCACCTCTCCACCACACCACCATCACTCCACCAAACCTCTAATTCTCCACCACAGCTCTATCTCTCCACCATATTTCCATCTTTCACGCAACCACACCTCAACCTCTCCACTACACCACCTCTCCTCCACACCTCCACCTCTCCTCCACAACCTCCACCTCTCCACCACACCTCCACCTCTCCTCCACACCTCCACCTCTCCTCCACACCTCCACCTCTCCTCCACACCTCCACCTCTCCTCCACCACTCCTCCACACCTCCACCTCTCCACCACACCTCCACACCTCCACACCTCCACCACACCTCCACCTCTCCTCCACACCTCTCCTCCACACCTCCACCTCTCCACCACACCTCCACCTCTCCTCCACACCTCCACGTCTCTCCTCCACACCTCCACCTCTCTCTCTTCACCATAACTTCACAATTTTACCACCGAAGCACTATCGTATTACCTCACTCTCACCATGACTTCCTCGCCACAACTCTACCAGACTCCTGTATCCAATACCCTGTGTGTGTGTGTGTGTGTGTGTGTGTGTGTGTGTGTGTGTGTGGTATATATACAGCTCACTGGTAATGTCAGTAGCGTGTTAATCAGCGACTGACGGTGCCCCGATAAAAGCCATCTAGTTCGTAGGTGCCGGTCGGAACCTTATTACCATGACTCCTCGTAGATGCTCGCTCGCTCACGGTTTACGAGTGACGCAGAGGGAGAAACTGTGTGTGTGGTATATTAATGGCGCCACATTATTGTTGGTTATATTGTTGCACGCAATATTCACACGCTTGGCATTATGGCGCCGCCGTTTCGGAATTGTTCATAAAGTAGCGAGTGATGGTGTTGGTTATTATGGAGTGTGTAGCAGAGGCCTCGGGGGCGTCGCTAGCCTCCACCCGCACCCATGAAGGTTCCTCGGTTAAATTTTTCTTCCTAAGTGGATGGGTGAAAATGTGTCTGACTGTTGCACTTTAATCCACAACGCCAAGATGGATTCTCAAGGGTCTGTACTTATTTTTTCCTCGTATATAAAGATGTGAAGATGTGGTAACGTATCTAACTGTCTCACTTAACCTACAAAATAAAAGATGGATTCATGAAAGTGTTTTTACGTTTATTTTGTTGTGCCTTAATAGAGATGAGCTCAAGATGTGGTATTTCTCATCTGAACTTTGGCACTGAACTTGAGTAACGAAAATGAGGCCACGGTGTTTTGCCCACTACTCACTTTAACGACCCCCAACACTGTGAACAACATGACGTCAAAACTACCCCCCTATACTCTACCTGAACTATTTACATTATCTCATCTCTATTTAAAGGTAACACAGAGATTAACTTAGCTTCTCGTGACTCGGGGTTGTGGGTGCTTTAATTCCCTCGTTCTGGTGTAATTCTATCAGGTGGTAATAAGGATGTAAGATGGTCTTTCCCTGTGTACATTTCATCAGCGGCTTGAGGTCGTCACTGAAAATATCGCCTCGCCAGACGTTAACGTTCGCTTGACTTAATTCCTTGTGTGATTTTCCTTCTTGAGAACAATGTAAAGAGAAAAGTCTCAAATATAATAGGAATTTTGTTGAAGGTAGGTTTTCATGCTCTCTCTCTCTCTCTCTCTCTCTCTCTCTCTCTCTCTCTCTCTCTCTCTCTCTCTCTCTCTCTCTCTCTCTCTCTCCACCATCACCCGGAGGCTGGACGTAACTCCTCATCTCAGGAGGTGTAAGTGTGGGACGATGAGTAACGATGAGTGACGGGAGGGAGTGGGTGGGTCCCTCACGTCCTCCCGGATATGACGTGTCACCACCCATTACCACGCGGTGATACATGGCACTCTCAGGCATTTCCAGGCACTTCTTAGGTGCCCCCATGGCGTGTCGGGTCCTTAGGTATTCCCAGGCACTATCAAGCATTGTTGAGGGACTCCTAGGAATTCCCAGGCATTCCCAGATACTCCCAGATATTTGCAGTCATTCCTAGACATTCCCTGAAACTTCCACGCAACCCAGGCACTCTCAGAACTCCCAGACTCTCC